>OZ012646.1:11983516-12209511 GCA_963942575.1 Priocnemis perturbator
ATTTCAAAAATCCATTCGGTTATTAAAAGGGAAACCCGTATCGATCGCGTTTTACGGAGCACTTAAATCTTGCCGCCTCTATCGACTTCTTCGCATCGACGCGACGCAACCCTTTTGCAGCTTCACATAATCGATCCTCGTCCTCCGTTCTTGCATTCGGTAACCATTAGCGGACGAACAAAGACGTCCTACTTTCGCGGATGGCACCGACTAATCAGCCGCTTCCATTAAACAAACAATGACATATATCCTCACCGTTCTTTGGATTTAACGCGACCGTTCTCCAGTGTTATATTGCGCAAAACGCATTGCATAGTGGCGCACATCCGTTCGATTGGATGTCCCGGGCAGGTAGTGTTACATAATGCCTCGAACGCAGAATAATTATCGTGCCCAAAGCGAGCGCACACAAGGCGTACAATAAAATCCCCGTAGATGGCCGCGCAACGCACACCGAGGCGCTCACATACACGCCGAACGTAGAGAGGTGCACCAATACGCGGGCGAAAGCTTATTTACCTAGGCTCGCTTCGTACCCCTTATACAAGAGAAACAGTTGTACGCTGTATAGGTATCTACGCTAATTAGAGGCACTCCGGCGGAATAATTAGAAATTAGACCGAACAAGGCTCCGTCGGGGTGGGGCAGGCGGGTGAAGAGGGTGAACTAAAGAGAGAGAGAGAGAGAGTGAGTGGGAGGGGGTGGAATGAAGAGGCGTAACGAGAAAGAGAGGTGCAGAGAATAAGAGGGAGACTCTTAATATATTTCTTTTGTTTTCGTTTTCCCCTTGTTTCACGGGGCTGCACGGAACGAGATAGAGTACGTAAAGGGTGAAATGAACGAAACCAGGGGGTCTTTCGAGAAGGAATACGCTCCGCGCACCATGGTCAAGTAATAGCAAATTAAGGTCTAATTGACCAGAAGGGCCGTGCGCGTTTTACTAGCGGTATCAAACGTTATCAATGGAGTTTCGGATATCCTCGTTCCATCTTTTATCATGAATAGTGGCTCTCCCGGGTAGAGATACGATCAAAGGGGTAACTTTGTAATGGGTCCTTCTGTTTTTCCGCGCGGTTGTCGGTTCTGAGTACCGTGCACGCTAATCGATCTTTTTCTCTCATATGCTTCAGCTGATATTTATTACATACTTCAGTGGGTCTCATCCATTTTTTCGACAGGTTTCCGAAAGTGCTCAGAATAACTCGCTGAATACACTGGAGAAGTTTGTCGGATATTTCATGGATTATCCTGTATAAATACGACCACGTCTCTGTTTAGGATTCAAAGGTATTCGGAGTGACGGTTTCACATAGAAGTAGTATTCAGTAGGCGTTCCTTCGTAGCTATTGATGCATCGCGCATTCCGTTCCGTCTGCTTATCGATAATTATCGAGAGAGCGTTAGGGGAAAGGTAGAAGAAAGTTAGGTATTTTGTCTGCCACATAGAAGTAAACTTATTCCATCCTCTTCAGTATCTGCAGCATCCTGTACCTCTCAGGCGTGCTACGTTTATCCACCTCTCGTCTCGTTCCCTGCTTTCTCTCTCTCTCTCTTGCGAACCATTTCTTAGTATAATTAATTATGTTGTTTTAATTATCTGACAGCTAATTAGGCGCATAATTATGAAAGGCAAACAGAACAAGGAGAGATGGCGCAGGGTGAAGAAAGGGAGGGTGAGAGGGGAGTGGAAGACAAGGGGTTGCCACGTCGTGTACTCGTACCGTGGATGGATGAAATTCGTCCAGACACGAATTTGATTCTCACAGTAACCTTCTCGTGTCAGGCGCATTTCCCCTTCAACTCGCAATAGAGAAAACGTTTTCCGGTTTTTGCTCCCAGGGGTCAGTGGTGGGCTTATGTATGAACCAACGAAGTAATTGAAAATTACCAAAGACCCAATTGCATTCTGCAAGATTTCTTTGGAACAATGTCTTCAGAAAACGCTTGTCCGCTCAACAGCGTTGCAATTCTGTAATGGAAACAAACAACTGGTGCCTGTTAACGCATTGATCGTGAAAGTGAAAAGATAGCTTCGCCGGTAACATAATTCACTGGTATAAAGCATGTGAAAAATACATTCCTTCCGTAATCATGAACCCGTGCGACGGCGCTATCAATAGCAGATCTCATCGTCAATGAGTCCACAGTAATGGTGCTGTTAATAAGCGACCTTAATAAGGCTTTTGTAAAGTACCGTCTTGTTGCTAATGAGAGGAAGTCAATTAGCGTTTTTATATTATAATTTCTGTAATGAATACCGTGCCTCGAAATGGCGTATCTCGCTCACAATCCGACTGCGAGAGGTTTGCCAGCGCAGATTTTCGGTCCCTCAAACCAGTTACGCGCCGAGACTCCAGCACTTTCACGCTTAGTTGACGCTGCTACATCAACGCGGTACTTCGTCTGCCGAGCATGCGATTATCCCCTTAATCGCATTTGAATCATTGTATGAAATTCAAACTTGCCACTACACCCCTTGTACGCGCGCCGCAGTAAACTTCACTGACTTGGCTAAACTTGCGTCCTGGTCCCGGGTACCAGCTCCTCCTCACTGTCTGGGTACTTGCGCCTTCGGATTCGACAGTCGGTTTAACCGTCAACCCGACCTTTGCCATGTACGAGGAGTAGTGCGCTATAATGCATTATATTGGCATGCGTATTTTTAATCAAATCCGTCTTCTGCTGCCGGGTTCTCAAGATCGCGGAGAACGTAGAAAATTTCTCGAATTGCACGTATGCAAAGCTTGATCGAGACGAACCAGAGTACTCCTGCGGTATAACATCACATGACATCGCCATACGCTTCTTTTAATGAAATCCTTCTCAGCGAGTCTTACTCTCAACGTCCCAGAATGTGTAGGAAGTTTGTCGAATTCCGTGCATGTAAAGCTTCGTCGAGACGAGGCCAATGAGGGCGAACTTAAGATTAAATAAGATGTTCGATGCGTAATGACGTCGGTGGGAAATTGAATAATGTTTGTTATGCAAGAGTGTTGACAGAAAGTTGTAATCCGTCGGCCTCATGCGCCAAATTCTGCGTAACTCCCGCCATTGATCGGAGATCGATCGACAACGGGGCGCAGGCGCCCGACGCAGGCAGGACCAATTAGGAGGACCTTTACGAAAATGGGTCACAAAATAGTTGGGCGTCCTTCGTACAACACAGGACGTACGCGCAACGCTCAGACGTTTCAACGTTATCGCGAGCCTTATCACACTCTCCTATCACTCGCGCCTTGATAGACAGTTTTTCGTCGAATGACTAAGTTCGTCCGAGAGTTTGACTGCCTTTTTATCTTGCCTATCGGTGGACAAACTACTTCAACTTCCTTTCGTGAGTAAGTTTTCAACTATCGCGCGAGAGAGTGCGCGCGCGCATACACACATATCTCTCCTTTGTTTTTACTTGGTGCTGCGACGTAGCAGCCAACTTTGCCGAATCTGTATTCTTCGTTATTATGGGGTTTTTCAAAAGACAGTTCTCTCTTCTTCAGTTCGGTGGAGTAACTTTGACTGCCCGCGGCGTCAAATTTTTTTCTTGCTCCCTTAGCCCATTAACGTCGGCGCGCGTACCCGAAAGGCGTTATTTTTCATTGGAAAAGGAACGAGACTCTTCGATGTATCCCCGGCGAAATTCGTTTCCCCGGCACACACGCCCGATAATTTCATCTCTCATAATGAAATGTACATAATTACATTTAATTACATTCGTGTACATACAAGCCCTGTCAGCGGGAAGACGATGAAGAACGTGAAACCTTCAAGAACTACCAGGCATCAGTGCCCTCCTAACTCTAACGAAGGACGATTTCTAACGATCCCTCGCCAACGTCCAACTTCTGGACGTAATTAATTCCCCGGCTAACCCGGAATGCCATAATTAATTGCCGGTGGCTGTCGAGGGGTAGAAGGGTGGGTGTAACAATATGTACCCGCTTCGATTAGAAGCGCGGGCTCTCTCCGTGCAGTTATGCAATTAATTAAATTCAGTTTGTTATGCGCGGCCGATTGTTAATTGCCCCCGAAAGTTCAAGGAGTCGCACGCTACGCCAACGAATGGACGTCTGGAAGGACGTTGTCGTCCGCGTTGTGACCGAAACAACTGTAATTACACTAGCTAATAAATTTCCGTACTCATTCGTATGCGTGCGTGTTATGCAACGTAAACGGGAGAAAAGAAAATTGGCCGAAAATAGTGATCGATATTGTTGGTCGCGAGTCGTCGATTACGCGACGTTCTACACGGCGGCGAATGATGTACAAAAATGCGGGTGACGGGTAAAATAACGAAGCCGTACGTCAGTCGTTCATCTGAATTGTAAAGCACGCAGCCGTACAGCGTGCTGGGCGTGTGGGAAAATACTTGCCCCGCTGCTGTGTGCTCTAATTGCAGCTTGCACGACGGTCATGTTCCGACGGTAACCCTCGATTTATCGATTTCACGCGGGACGCTGCCGCTGCTAAATAGATTCATTGCGGTTTTCTAAACCGGAGTCGTTTTGCGTTGGACATTTCTAACAAGTCCGTTGATTAGTCTAAAGTGGCCCACATCGCGTCAGCCGGACTTTTTAATCCGTTTGTCCGCAGAGCAAATTTCGGCGATACAATTTCCAAACGGCGGCGTAACGGGAATTACTCGATTCCAATCGCACTTCAACATTCTCGTCTCAGTTGGGAGTAGCGGCACGAATTTATTGCTATCGTATAAGCGACAGTAATAAAGTGAAATTAATTTCGCCAAGTACTGGCAAGGAAACCTCTTATCCGGATAAGACATAAATTTAATTCAATTTAAGATATTGCCAATCAACGTAAATTCGGCCCCCCCTTTGCCCTTCCGCGCACGTCTAGCGTGTGCGTTGTATCCACAGAGAGGGATTACAAAATATGCGAGCTAACTTTCGTCGCAAGATAGATTCGCCATTGACCGTTCCCTCACCCCCGTCGAGCCGTCTGTGATTTTATTTCATTAATCAAGAACTTACGGATCCTCAGGCCGCCTTTCACATCGGATTCCTCTGAACGATCCGGTTTTCCTGTAATTAAGCAGAGCCGCCGCCGTCGCCGCCGACGCCGCCGACGCCGCTGTTGGTTTTCCTTTTTCAACCCACCCACCTCCTCTACTCCTCTACTCCGCTCTGTCTCTATCTATCTCAGCTGCCCCTTTCTATATCCTTCTCCTCCTACACCGGGTCTCTCCTCTGCCCTAAAATACCAAAGAGAAGCACACGCATGGTACTTCCGAATGGCCCGGTTTTCCTGTAATGAACCGGGGCCGTTACATTCACCTGGTCTATCGCCCAGGAGTTCTCGGCCGGCGGCGCATGCACTAACGGCCAGTCTGAACCGCGCGGCGTTCGTTATTTCGTTATGTCGCGCACTCGAGATTTTTCTATCCCCCCGATGGCCCCGATCGACAATTAACCGAAAAGTCGAATATTAGGCGTCGCGTCGGTTCAGCTGCGCTGCCGACGCAGCAACGTCGGGGCCAATTAGCGAGCGACAAAGCAAATAATCAGGGCCACGGCGAGAGAGAAGACATGCGTCAAGTGCACAATGCTCGTTTCATCGTTATCGACCCGACCGGCTGGTGAGACTGCGAACTGTACCAACGAGTCGCGTGAGCAAATTGATTAATCGCCGGGGTTAAACGGAGAGACTTAAATATAAACCTACCGTGGAAGGAGGACAAAGAACGAAGCTTTTACGGCGGACGGAACAGAGGGATTGGGCACGAAAGGGAGAAAGAGAGTGGGGAGGGAGAGAAAGAGAGAAAGAGAGATTGCGGTGTGATCCTCGAAAGTTACGTCGAGGTGGATTCTAACGGGTTGATTCTTTGCACGAAGTACCTCGGTTACTTAGTTACGATAATTGGTGTCTCTTGCCGTCTGCCTCGATCCCACTGCGTACCTCCTTCTTGAGCGCGCTAGCTCCTTCTCATTCCAGCACGAGAGAGGCAGCCTCTGTCGGACCTTCTCTCGGTCTCATTAGGTCCGAAATAAATAAGCCCCTCGATCTCCCCTCGCCTTCTCCTCTCTCTCTTTCTCTCGTTCGAGCCGACGCACCCTCTTATCCCTGCGACCACCCCACTCCCCCGACAGCGGCCCCGACACCCCAGTCGGTATATCAGGGTCTCTTATTAGCCAGCAGACATTCATTAACGTATTTATGTGCGCTCCCACCCACACAGACGCCAGTACAAAACGCTCGACAAAAGGCAGAAACTCGAAGCTGCGAATGCCTCGACGAACGAGAGTCGAGGTTTGTACAAGCCTGCGCGCGCTTGCACATATCGGCCCTCGAATTTACAAAACCTACCTCTCGTCGAGTGGCCACTCCTCCGCGTCGCGATTCCGCGATGATTCTGTGAAAAATCAGGCAGTCCATGGCTGCGAGGCATGACATTGGGAAGGCTCGAGACGTCGAAGGCTGATTTATTTAATATAACCGACTGGGTAATTAGGGGACAGCTCTGCGTGGCACGAGTCAGATTCTAAGCGCATTGCGATTCCCTTTGCCGTGCAGCTCCCTAACAGAATTTTCAAATAATCGACGCAATCGTTCGCATTGCGCAAAACCGCGCGCAGTGTTTGTTCCCCGGTAAATTAAAACCTGTGGAACTTTGAGAAAATTCCAATCCTTACGCTCGATGCGTGCAGAGCGTGGCGCGGAATGCGAAACTGGGTGGGTCCTGTGTGCTGCGTTTAGGAATATCGCCAACCATCTCGTCCCGTTAAGCGGCAAAAAACAATTTCGCAGACTCGTAATCCTTCCAATACGCCTGGCCACGCTTCGCAGTACCCCGCGAAGAAAGTAACTCGCGCGCATACGGTCGACGTGCATGAAATCATTTCCTAAGCGGAATTCCGTGGAAGTAGAAAATTGACATGCGGCGAAGACGCAGAAGCCAATGGAAGCGCGGCATTGTTCGTTAAATCGAAACGTCGTTCGGCGAACGTTTACCTATCCCAGGCATCGGGAGGAAAGTATGTGTAAGGGGCCTTTACAATGCGGATTCCTATTAATATCGTCAGAAGCACGAAACGCATAAGAATCGGCTACTTCCCGACTGACGGGTCTTTCCAGCCGTGTATGACGGAATTGGACGATCGCGCGTCCAGATGGACGTAATGAAACGTGCCGCGGCAATATATTTACATTCTGCAAACATCTCGTTAGCCGACGAGCGCGAACGATACGGAACTTCATTTCTTGTTAAAACTTCGATTTTTGCAATTTACCGCGCAACGCTACGCGGCCGTTGATACGATGCAAATGGAATACGGTATAAATGGTAATACTGACGCGAAACGAACGTCACAGCGACAGAAATACACCTACAATGAGCACTTGTCATTTCTTACGTGAGTGACACTTTTTTTGACGCCGATTTCTCAGATAATTGGCATCATTTGAGTTGCAACAGGAAACGTTTACTTTTTCTCGCTCAATATTAGGAGTATTATGAGACACGATATAACGGAAGTTTTCGTTTAACATTCAATTTCTCTTGTATATTCTGATACGAGATAGACGTACGCCGGAAAATCGAT
The DNA here is from genome assembly GCA_963942575.1 of Priocnemis perturbator. NCBI lineage: Eukaryota > Metazoa > Arthropoda > Insecta > Hymenoptera > Pompilidae > Priocnemis > Priocnemis perturbator. The sequence goes on from OZ012646.1 coordinate 11,991,070, forward strand.
TGTCGCGATGAGGCCGCGTGGAAGTTGGCGTCATCCTTGAACGTCTATTAATGGACCGTAAAAGTTACAATAGGATGTCCATCAGCGGTTTGCGGAAGCTGCAGTTAATGTCCACAAACGACCTGCAAGCCTGGGCTGCAACATTATTAGAAATGCCCGCAGCGCGCCGAGACCTCGGTTCACGTTGCGCGAACGTATAATCACGTCTCTCGTGATGCTACATAGTGGCGCCTGATAGCTGCGGCTCAAGCAACTTTTCATGCCACGTGCATTGGCTAATTCGAACAATTTCACGGATTCAGCGCGGATATTCGAGGGGTATCTAATCCGCCGCGTAATTACGGAATAATAGTAAAGGCGTATTCGAACAATTTTCATTATCTCCACGGACGTGCGGAGCGTAGACGCGAGTGCGTCGGCGTCGGCGTTCGCAAACAAATTGCAGATGAGATCGAGCTGTTGTTGTCATTTTCCATCGAACGACAGGATGTAAGGTAATTTCGATGAAAAACGTGCGGGGCGTCGTTTGCCGCGGAACGGACGAGCCTCGCTCTACTTAGCAGATAAATCTCGGGCCAACGAGCTTCGCACTAACGAAGATCTTCGAAATAAATGTCGGAACATAACGCGCTCCGGGGCCTCTAACAAGCTAGTGACATACACTTACCCCGTCGCGGCCCGTGGCTATTTTCAACCGACCGGCTTGCTGCGATGCGTCTTCGTCCAGAATAAAACTATCGATGGGCATTAAGAGCAGGATGCGATAGGGAGGAAATGAAATAAAGTTCGCCCCGCGAGCGCATACGAGCGCAGGCGAGCGTGCGCTAATGACGGCGTGTTGATTTTCTAAAAACTTGTATTTTTATTAATTAATAAACGTGTTTGTATGTGTGTGTCCGTGTAGTTCTCGTGTGTAGTAGTATCATTTTTTTTACAAGAGGCCGCGAAACCCCCGTTTAGAGATGTCGGGTCCCGGTTACAAAGTCGACGATAAATCAAATAACAAAATTAACTAAACGCGAAAGATCGTCGTGATCAAGACGCGCGTGTTTCTGCCCAATTGTGGGAACGTGCCGTTTTCTTCGTTCCGATTTGCCGCCGGATGTACAGGCGCACCACTGCATTCAACCCGTCGCGTACTGACGAAAACTGAGAAACCGTTCGAATTTCTTATAATATAACTCACACTATACGCTATTCACCATAAATTATTGCTTTCGTCGTAAACGGTTTCGCAACAACCAGCGTGCACCTTGATTCAAAAACGTAAGCTGTTGGACAGAATGAAGTTGGTAGTTGCAAGCGACGTTTGCTCAAAGTTATCGAAATCAGGTTGACTTGATCGGCTGATCGACAGAGACACGGGAAAATATAGGGGGAATGACGAGGGTAATGGTAATTGAGCACTGCGCGCAGTACATCCGGCGGTCAAAGTCCTTAAAACCATGGTACGCCACGCGGACGACGAACGTCCGTGAGAGACGCGCGGGTGACCCGCTTCCATTTCAATAGTAAATACATAACCATTTATATCACACAAACTTTTAACAATATACAAAATGTACCCTATGTACAAGATTAAATTACACGATACGTCGGCGCCGACCCTTCGACGGATCGGTTTCTCCTCCTACGTTCGTTATCTCGATCCTCGCCTTACTCGTTCATCTCTCTCTCTCTCTCTCTCCCTCCCTCTATCCGTATTCGTTTTCTCCCGTCGAAACGGTCGTTGTCGTCCTGCGATCGCTCGCTCTCCACATTTATCATCCCATTTTCGCTATTCCAGACGATCGACCGCGCGAGGGATCCGCGAAGATGATCAAGGTCGACGTTAGAATTTAAGTACACGACGTCCATCGGGTGGGCGGACGATTACGGAAATAATCAACGAATAAAGAGGGAAAACGCGAGGAGAAGAGACGTAGACGATGCTTTCTTTAAGGTTTCTTGCCCTCCAGTAGGAAATCGCGAGTTCGCAGAGCTCGCGTATGCTAGACGAAAGTCGATTCGCGCTAGACCCCCCTGGAGAAGATTGATCTTAAGTTTCTTAAGCTTCGTCGTTGAAGATCGAAGATGTCATCGTAATAGGGGGATGAGCGTGCCTTTATTACGATCGAAACGAAGTGGATTACCGGCCGGATTTTCATCTATTCATTTTGACGTTTCTTGTGCGGCAACGACACACATACGCTTTCACGAATTTGCGTGCTTACAAGCTTGCTGCGCATTACCATCGCGTGTTCGTTCGCCAAATGCTTTATTTCGATAGAGATATCTACACTGTTACCTATCTGCCTTTTATATTCAACGGTAATGTCCATCGCGAATCGACTCTCTAATTTGCCGGGCAAAAATGTCTACGCTCTGTATTAGTCGTCGTAAAACTTTCGCTTACATCTTATCCGCCTCTCGATCCTCGCAGTTACGTGACGGGGGCGTCGTAAGTGCGCAAAAATCTGGGCACGAAATAAAGAACAGAAGGAACGTTCACTAAGAACGAAACGTGGGTGAACGAGCTTGATAACGATCATTTTGTTTTGTTATGGTACAGTTTACATCCAAGATTTGTTCTTAGTTTTTTTTTTTGTTGTATTGAGCTTCGAACGTGCCTGCGCCATTGTCGTTTCTCACGATTTCCTCGCGTTTTTCCATTTTCATTCGGCGTCCGGGAAGGATCGTCTTGACGAAGTCTCGTAGCAAAGTCTCGGAACTCTGCGCGCTTTATACACAATTGCCACTCGATCAAGAGAAACGGTATTCGTTCGTTCGACAATCGGCGAAGAATACTATTATAATTGCATGTCCTTTTTTGTCATTATTAATCCCGGACTGAATTTGATCGGATGGAAACGACATCGGCCTCAAGCAAGGTGATAGATAATATCGCAACGTATATAAGATTATACATTTATGTTACATTTATTGCGGATTTGTTGTCGGAACCCTGTCACTTGGAAAAAGTGTGTGCTGCTTTCTTCGGTGCGTCCTTGTCGCTCATTAAAATCATTCTCGCGCGATTCTTCTCATTCTCTCACTCATTCTCTCTCTCTCTCTCTCTCTCTCTCTCTCTCTCTCTCTCTCTTAATCTTTGTCTTTAACGCATTTCGGGGTCTCACGATTGTAAGCATGCGCCATTGAGAAAGGTCTCGAGCAGTCCACCACCGAGCACCTTTCGCCTGCCGATTTCTGATCCAGGGATCGAAGAGCGAGTGCACGAGCGAGAGTCGTTTTGATTCGCCGAGCACGTACTTATTGTTAGCCGTTCGTCTCGTCGTTCGTCTCGTCGATCGACCGGCAACGGATTTAGCTTCTTCGCCACTGCGTATTCACGGCCGTTAGGTTTGCGATGGCGGCGATTAGACGAGCGAAAGTGTTCCCAGGTCTACGAATTCGGCCAGTCGGTTGCCGCGTTCGTCGATACGTTCTAAAACAAACTTCGGGTTCTCGCGCGTTGAGAAGACACGGCGAGAAAGGCGTCGCGAGGTAGTTGGTGGACTCAAATGACAATTTCAGTCGTTTAAGAGTCTGGCCCTGGGTATGGGAGACGGTTTCGACCCCCGACCGTCTTCACCCCTCACTACCACCGCTATCATCACCACCACCAGTGCGAAACCACCTTCTGCTACCCAGCGGCGGAGCAAGGAACACCATTAACGATCGCGGGGAACAAGGAACGCCTAACGAGTTTACGGAACGTGCCGGGCGCGGAGACGAAAGGGCCGATAATTTTGAAAGAAAAATAATTTTCTAAGAGCCGCGCAACCGTGAAACGGGGCCGCAGCCTGAATCGCATAGTTGTCTCGCCTTGATGATACCAACCCCCCCTCCCCCCTCCTCGTTCGTTCGTGCCGCGCGAACCTCGTTGCGGTGGCCCTTTTATGGGATTCAAAGGGTAATCCCCTTTTAGCCCCACTTCTGGAAGGCGGAAAAACGAAACTCGAGAAGTGAATCTTCGCCGGGGCGGCGACCAATTGGTTTTCATTAATTAATGCCGACTGTGATCGGTGAATGAGTGCCGCGAGTCGCGAGGAGCGACGTAATTCGGAGACTGCGAGCAGCGTGAAAGTGGATCATACTTTGCAGAGAGCTGAAAGGGACAGGTCACTTGAGAGAAAAAGTCCAGTGGTCAAGAGAAGCCATGCACTTGATCGGCCTGCTGTTGTATTATTGAATACGACAATTTTTATGTGCACACTTAAAGGAAAACATTGAATTAGAATATAACTGTCGGTACTCTTTGCAACCAGTTTCACCGATTTCATCGAAAGGCTTGATAACAAAGAGGGGAAAGTCTGAGAGTGAACATTGATCTCCGAGCGCCCCCCGATCGAAGGATCGCCGTGTCTATCCGACTTAAAGGCCAAGCCGAGTCGAGAAACCGAAGGAAGACTCTCGCGATTTGTTAAACGCCGCCGTCGAAATATCGCACGGCTTGCGCTCGTGACTCTCTTCGTTTCTCCGTAATTGAGCAAAGATTATTATCAGGGGAGACCAGTCAGGGTGCGCACGAGAGGCGCGTCATCACCTGCTGTTGCTTCGACTTTAGCGTCGACTTTACACTTCGGCTCGCTGTCCGTTCGGATCAATGACCCGAATACGTTATACGAAACCGATTTACACCACCCGCACGAAGTCGACGACTCGCTCAAGATTTTTCAGGCATCGACAATGATCGATTCGCATTGTATAGTGACTGGATTGACAAACTGTGCGGACCTCCGGATATCGCCGGATGCGATAAGGACTTTTGGACACTTTTTGACATACTCCCCAATCGTCCCACAAACCGCGAGAAGAGTTTTTTTTTTTCCATATCACGTGTCCAAGTACCTGAAGTCGCCGGACATCATCGGAACGTCTCGTAGATGAAGATGCACGGTCGACGATATCGTCCAGTTCGTCCGTTAGCACCAAGCCCGTGCACTCTTTAGACGCCTCCCTATCGAAGGCAAGAGGCAAGAAAGAGGGATCTGGATGATCGAGAAGAAGACGACAGAATAGAAGCCGGCGTCGAAGGACGAAGTGGGCAATCATTTAGGGCGTCACACAGACCACTAAAAGATGATCCAGCGTCCGTTCACCGTTTCATCGTATCACGCAGTCAACTATTCGTTGTTCGTACGACAAACGACACTGCGTCCCTGACAACTTTTCGTCATTCCACCCTTGAGACCGGCAACGCGGACGACGAAGACGGGCCTCTCTCGGCCCACCGCTAGAGTCTGTCCGTCGTTCAACCGGCGAAGACTACGGTTCCTCCACGTCAAGTGTTCCCGTGTCTTCGTTTACGCCGCGAACTGGTCTACCTTCCATCGCCGCTCAATCGCATGGGTCCTGTGCCCAGGGTGACCAATCCTGATAATTTGACGAAGCCGGCAGATGCGTTTGCTGCTGCTGCTGCTGCTGCTGTTGTTGCTGCTGCTGCTGTTGCTGCTGCTGCTGTTGCTGCTGCTGTTGCTGCTGTTGCTGTTGCTGTTGTTGTTGTTGCTGCTGCTGCTGTTGCTGTTGCTGCTGTTGCTGCTGCGCCGCCAGTCCCGCTTGCACGAGGCCCATCTGATGTTGATGGTGATGGTGGTAGTGATGGTGGTGGTAGTGCTGTTGACCCGGCGGAGGCGGCGAATAGGGATCCCCGCCGACGGCGACGTCCACGACGTCGACCTGAGGCGGTACGACGACGGGCGTCGGCTGTGGCGAGGGTTGAACCTTCTTCGGGCGACCGACCGGGTTGCCGCCTCATTCGCGGCTCCGTCGAGGCCGACCGACCTTACCTTTCCGAACAGGCGCGCCACCGTTTCCGGCCGCTGCTGCTGCGGCCGCGGCCGCCACGGTCGACGTTTTCACGATCTTGTGCCAGTCGGGCTCGCAGACGGGTGCGCCCGAGAGCAGGTAGTACCTGTAATTCGAGGACAAGCTATAGTTGATCGTCGCTTTTAAGCCGTTTGCACGCGCACGGTAAAAAAATAACAGACAATGCAAAGAGAGATTCGCTACACCGTATTCTTTACGGTATCGTTATGCAAACTTATTTGTATTCCAAGATGCGTATCGACATTCAAGAACCCTAATGCAACGAAAAGTGTCACACTCTCCCTCGTTGTCTCCTAATGAAACATGCAGACGGTAGGCCGAACGCATTAGCATCTCACCTGTCGCCAGAGACGAGCTGTCCACCGCACTTGCTGCAGGTGAAACACTTCAGGTGAAACACCGATCCGCCCGCCCTCATCACCAGCTCGCTGGCAGGTATCGCATTGCCGCAGCCTGCACAGGCCCCACTACTTCCGAACATTCTGAAACAATAAGATAAAGATTCAAGTTTAGCGTGATGTTCAACGGCCAACATCTATTATCATTTGTACCAAAGCAAATACCAATATATGTATATCCTTTACGAAGTAGGTAAAATATCTGAATACGGCCATGCGTATATAACGCTGTTACGTGCTGCTCGCTGAAAAAGTAGCAAAACTTGCAAAAAGGGCAGTCGACGCGTTACCGGGCAAAATAAGATCGATTGCCATTTCCCTAAAAACGTTATCGACTCGTTAACGTCAGGGACATTTCGACAGGGACAACTGACGAGCCCCGCGCAGGAAGGGTTCCGAAAGCGAATGAAAAGGAATTGGGGATACACACTGATGGCGTATTGCCGTTGAAAGTCCTGATGCTCGGATCGAGAGCGAGAAAGGCGACCAATTAGAGCGAGCCCGAGGCCCCTGGGGATGACATTCTTCAACCCATTTCAGCGCGGAGCCGGCGATAAATATGACGCGTTTCCAATTAAATCTTGCACCGGTCTCGTCGCGCAAACACTTTCTAACTAAATGAGGTTAGGGCGGCAGCGGCTATGCAGGATTTCCCCTCCCCCGCAACATATCCCTCTCACTCACGCCTAGAGTCCACACCCACACGCGCGCAGCACGGCGAGACACGTACGGTCTCCTTCGCTCTCCAACTTTCTCCCCTCCGCGTCCTCTTGCTCTCTTCCTCGCTGCCTATCTTCCCGTCTCCTTCCCAGCCGGGCCAAACGAGCACGTCGATATAATAAGGTGTTGTAAATGCGCCTTTTAATTGGCAGCCTGGCCAGATAACTCCGCACCATGAGCGCGGCGTGTTCCTATCGACATACAGCGCCCATTCCGCACAAAGTAACGGACCCGAGTAGATAATGACTCCTCCTCCTCCTCCGCAGCCTCGTCTACCTCCACCTTTCGCCCTTCTAAGTACCGGGGTATAATTATGTTCCTCCTTTGTTTTCGGAATTTTTAGCTCGCCGCGGAGGTGCGCAGTGATCTCTTTTAATGGCCTCTTTTTAATTATTCCCGGGACGCGCGTATAATGTACATACATACGCTATACGGAGTACATACGGTGCGCTGTTGTACGCCCGGCTAGCCTTGCGGCTTTTCCGTACAGCTTTCTCTGTCGGACTTTCGACAGTGACCGATGGGCCACTGATAGCCCGCATTTATTATCGGCTTGCGCGGATTTATTACCCCAGTGTCGACTCGCGCGTTCTTCAAGCTCCTTCCACGGGTGTGTGACACTTTTTTCTCTCGAAGAGGGAGGGAAGGAGGGTCAGACATGTTTACGTTGAAGAAAGAAATCGTTTGTCGGTCGTAACAATTATACAATGAGAGTTCCGGACTGTTTTGATGGAAGGAAAGAAGCGGGGAATCAAAGATGGAGGGAGCATAGAGGGTGGATTGATTTTAGCCCCGCAACAACAAAGAATACTTTACAATAACGGAAACGCCAACGCAAAACAAGAGCAGGACGCGGAGGTAGGGAGACAAAGAGAACGACCCCGAGAACGGGGAAGAACAAGAGAAGAAGAGGAGGATGGGGAGGTACAGCGGAGAACGAAAGAAAAGAGGTACCAGCGTTCGGCTACTGTGTACAAACTTCTGCCGCATCTCAGACTCCGGCCACGTTGCCCGGATTGCCCGTCATTCTGGCGGCTTTCGTATAGCGTCAAACTGGTTTTAATTATTCCCCTTAATCTGGTTGAGTTGTTAGTTCTTAGTTAGCTCCCTTTCAAACTCGCCGCCTACCTCTCCCCTCCATCATCCTCTCGCCCCTAACATTTTCCATTTCTTTCCGTCCAACCCTTCCGTACGCTCCCGTCTTTTTCAAGCGGTCCGCGCTTGCACTTTCACACGCAGAATGCTATCTCTCTCTCTCTCTCTCGACGGGCTCGACGGGCTCGAGGAGGATGTCGAATAGTAGGAAGAACGGAAAAGACCGGTGTTGAACGAACTGCTACGGCGCAGGGGGTCGGGGTGGAAAAGGTGCGGAGCAGATTGCGCCGGTTGGAAATCTCTCGAGCCACTACACACCCCCGGTGGTGTATTATCTGGGAGAAATAATTGTTTCGGTGGATTTGTTAATCTCGTGTATCTCGATGCCGTTTCGCTCTCTCTCTTTCTCTCGTTCTGCTTGATAGCGTAAGTCGCGAAGACAGACGATGCCTGCCGCGGAAGGACGAGGGCTCCACTTCGGCTGGCGCGCATCGAATTCCAGAGGGCAGACTTTAGCTTTGCATGCATTCGGAGAACGGGGAAAAGGGAGAGAGGTTGCGCATTTGCTTGAACGTTGCGGCCACGCTCGGTAAAATCGCGTTTAGTTACGCGAATGAGTTACTTTCCTGACAAATATCTTTCGCGCCTGATCTATGAGCATTCTTGCGGAGTAGACGAGACGAAAGATTCTGCATTGTGTTCGAATGGAAATCGGCAGGTAACAGGGTTTCCGTTTCTTGTATCTGCCGTTCGAACGGTGACGTCGGTGATGAGTGTTGGATGCATAAAAAAAAGGCTGAGTAAATGTGGTGGAAAGGTCGAGGTTATCCCGGCGGAAATATTTACGTTTAGTCTTTATCAAACTTCCATCCCGAGCACTTGCCATCGAGGATCAACTTCGATCGAGGTATTTTAACTGCAGCCCTGCATTACCGCAATATCAACTCTGTGGCCAGGCAGCAAGCTTATGGAAAATGTCAAGTGTACTAATAGTAAAATATTAGACGGAACGCATCGTCATTCTCCCTCAAACAATTTTCGAATTGCCCTCAGCCGATATCAGCTCGATTACCGGTCGACGTGAGCCACGAGTTTTAACATTTCACCCTATCTACCGAACATACACATGTACACACACTCGAGTTCCTACTTCGCAACGCAGCACAAGCGCGCGCTTGGTTAAAACTAAGTTTTAACATTTTAGTCTATGGGCCTCCATTTGTATGCACGTATACGCATGCATATATGCCACATGCAGAAATTGAAGCGGCGCGCGGCGCATCGATGCTCACGCGAAGCGCACACGGCTACGCGCCGAGTGAAAGAGACACGTTCTCACGTACATGCGTGCACTCGTATTCACGTTAATGGCAGTCAATGTTTGCGAAGCGGTTACCAGGCGTATACCCGCGGCTCGTAAAGACCGATGTTTATGCAGCAATTAGCTATGTAACGATACGTAGAGGTATGTCGAATCAAGATTCGATGTGAGTGCTGCAGGCGGCAGGCAGCCCCCATGGTTTCACGTATCCGCGGCAGGCTTTCGTTCGGCCAGGCGTCGTCGTTCGTCGGCCGAAAATCGACGTCGTGATCTCTCTCGAGCCGGTCTTTTTCCGAGAAATTCGCCGGCTCGCGAAAATCCGCTCGTATCTCGATCACGCGTAATTGTCAGCCACGCACAGTCTCGGGGGGGCTTTCGTTCGAAGCGAGCCGGCGATTGGGACGAATTAAACGGCCGCGACGTCATCGGCCGTAATTATCGGCGGGAAATTATTACGGAGTCAAACAAAATTATTATATCGTTCCCCTTTCGTACGGCATAACCTCGCCGGCTTTAACGACCACCGGAGAGAGCTTCACCTTTTAACGATCTCGCTGCTATCGCGGGTAGGAAATAAACTTTGCGCTTGTACCTTTTGTTTTAATAGCCTGTAACTTCGTGCCCCGGCAATCGGGCTGCAATGTTGCCGATGTTGCAGTTCAGACCGATCGAGGATGCCGCGTATTGATCGATGCGTATCATGAAACATTCACGAAGCTTTATAGATATGTTAATGCCTCGGTATCGATCGCCGTATCCCTCGCTTGTCACGGACGATGTAATCTTCCTCGCGGAACGAGTTGGTCAGCATATTCGCGTACGCGTACGCTCTAGATGTAATGGTCTTTTATAAGTGACCGCTTCTCCCTTTTGCGGCTTTCCTTCTTTCCACTCCCTTTTTTTGCGTAAATGCATCACACTATGACGTCTGACATACTAATCGGCCGCAGTGGCACTAGTATTGACGACTTCATGCTGCTCCTTATATACGATGTATGAATTCATACCGATCAACATTGAAATTCCATTGCCCACGCCGCGTCTCGGGCGTATTTCATTTTCGTCCAAGTACGATACATTGCTTGCGTTTTCTCTTCCCAATATTACTTACACCGGAACTTTCTCACGAACGGAATGGTCTTTGGTTAATCGAGGTGTACATCGGACGATGACGCTTCATGAAATATTCATCAGACATTACCAACACGTTAGTGCGATACGACCACTCAATTGTGAACGATGTTATTTCGTACTCGCGGCACTCGTGATCTTATGCGATTTATAAGAACGGATTATAGAAGTTGGACAGAAGAGCGAAAGAAGAGCGTACGAAAAAACATTTGTTTGAAAAGAAAACGGAAGAAAGTTTGACGTCGTCGTGACGAGTGTCTCGGTGTCGACGATTTTCTGTGATCCTTTCTCGCGATCTCTTGTCGTATTTCAAACGACAGAGACGTCATATTTTTAGCAGGTGCGACAAAAAAAGGACCACACCGGGGGAGAGTCTGACGGGATGAAAAAGGCATCGGTTCGCCAAGTCGTCATTTCCCGGGAGCAATTCTGCCCGCGGGCCATGTTCGTTTTTGCAGGCCAATCATAAATCAAGCGCGAGTCGTCGATTACGAGGATTTTTTCGCGCTCATCGATCGTAAATCGTGCACGATCGATGAGCCGCATCGGTTGCTTAGACGGCCTATCAGCTTCTAATAAGAGACGCTTCAATATACGGAGCTTCCCTTTCGAATAAAAATCCGCCCCTTTTCTTCGCTCGCCGGTCGAAGACAACTTCACCGAAAAGAATAGCTAGGGGATACAATTTGAATGACATGTTTTTCTTCTTTTATGCACGGTTCACCTTTTTTCGATATTCATTTTCATACTCACTTCTTGCATATGCACGATCGCTGTAAGCGCGTTGTAAATTTCATATTATAAAATGTATGAAGGCAACTGAAAACGATTGAAACGCGTTGTGGAACAAACTTCGAGGAGGCAATTTTTGCAGCAGCGCAGTTTATCCGTGTAAAGTCTCGCATCGTCAAATTTAAGCAGTACGCTCGTGAGTAACGGAAGATTCACTTCCACCGTTCGCGGAACAGGATTCCATTCATATGGTTTATTTTCACGGGAATGTGAAAGGCCGCCCACACTTACGTCTCACCAGACATATAGTACAACGGGGAATAACAATTATTCTCCTTCAACGAAAGTTTGTTATTTGAATTTCAAGGCGTTAGAAAAATAGATCAGCAGTTTGCGCAATAAAAATTGATGTATTTCCAAAATATGCCTCAAGATCATTCAAATTTTAAGGTACACAGCGCAGGTGACGGGTAAGAAGAAGGAAAGCATACTTTCTCGGTCAGTATTAATGCACGAAGTCTTCGCGGGATAAAAACTTTCATGCACTATTTGTCAGGCGTTCAAATTTGTGTAAGCTTCAACTTCTTTTGAGAAGAAAAAAATTATCTGGAGTATGTTTTTAACAATTCCTCAACCTCAGTGTCGTTTGGCACATTATTTACAAACCTATTAACACGCATTGTACTAATTACTATTTCCTCAAGATACGTTTTTGCCAGAATAACGCTCACTGTTCCATCGGTGTGCGTCTGCTAATCGACGTCCGTCGGAGGACGAACGTGGGAACAGTTCGAGAGAAGTACAACTGCGTACGGTAGAAACGGACACGATATTTTGTTGTGCTCTCCACCGGAACAGGTCACATCGGAACGAAATAATTTAGCGGTTTCCAAGAATGGCCTTTATCAAGGTTTATTGCTACTGTGTTAAAGCTCGCGTTACTGTGTTCCTCTCTCTTCATCCTTCAGATCGTCGTTAAGCAGAAAGAGCTTAGAGAGGGAGGGAGGGTGCGAAACATGGAGAATCCGTAAAGGAGAGAAAACGATACAATATTCGAGGTGGCAAATTTTTGCGGGCGCGCCACACTTCGTTCTCTCCTCTTCTCTCTCTCTCTCTCTCTCTTTCTCTCTAAACTTGTTCTGTACGTGTGCGTGTGAGTGCTATATTCGCTGAAGCGTGACGACTTGGGCGCAAGTACCGCACCTGTATGCATGTGCAATGGATATACCGCGATGCATCCCGCCGTCGTACACGAGGTTCGTACGGTACAGAGTGTACAGAGTGTACAGAGCGTACGGAGTGTACAGAGTGACTCAAAGCACGCCGATGTTCGTACACACGATAACCGCGAGGGTAAAAATGCGAAAAAATTGCAGCGGCAAGTCAGCCAGCGACTCGCTTCCTGATGTTTTTGCGTCGTCGGCGTTAGATCGCTTCGTGTAGAAATTAATGGCAGCGTGGTGGGCACAATGTATCGAACACAGTTGTAATTACGACACATGGCCGTGTCACGCGAGGCATACCTCGTTGTATAATACTTGCACGGAGTCGTGCGAGCATTTGCAGCCGCGCGCATACGTTGTTCTTGCAGTCTTACGTTCGAGTCATTACAAAATTGTTGCGTCGGGCTTGCTAAAGTTGCCGAACGCATATGAACAACGCTCGTCGCGTTTAATTAATTTCTTCGGACTCGGCGTGCGCGATATTATGTGCAGGAGGATGGACGTGAAAATCTTGAATTTATCGCCATCAACAGCGCCTGAAGGGTAGTATCGGCCGTACAGATATCATCTGAATTTCCAGGTCATGCCGGGTATACCGCCCACCTTGCACTCTTTTCTCCCGGCAATTAGGGTTAAATTTGTTTTACACAGCGCGTGCACGATTACATTCTGCTACAAACTATTCCTTACTCCTTACGTCGGGCCGGCCGCAATATCCCGATACGATCTCGCACAGTTAGATCGAGACACGTGATAATGAAACTGCATCGCCGCGGCCATAATTTAATGCATACGCGTTCTCACATGCGCCTGCCTCGTCTCGAAGAGCGCGGATCGCTAGTAATGGTAATAATAATGTTAATGAAAAAAGTGCCGACCACGAGGGAGAGCGAGGGATGAAGAAATGTGAAAAAGAAGGCGTACGACGCGTATGACACGCTCGTCGTTTACAACGTTGCGAGTGGATCGTGCAAATCGACTTGATATATATTTAGTCACCGGTAATTGGTTCGGGACAAGTGCGTTTAATTCAATTGAAATACGAGACATTTCGCTTCAAAGCAACGGGCACCGCGAAACCCGCGCTAAATTAGTTGATAAAGTTAATTCGCCCGCTTGCAATTTTGCCCCCGAGAACGGACGGTGGGAAGAGGGATAGAGGGGGAGAGAGCGACAGAGATAGAGGGAGAGAGATAGGCGGTTAGGGAAAGGATTTTTGTTGCCTCGCGAATGAAGACGAATTAAGTTTTGTTCGTTAGACCGGTTTGAGCAGAAAATTATCCGGGCACGTGTGCATTTTCGTCTCTCACCGACGAAACAATGTCGTTCGCTGAGGGCCTGGCAATGCATTTGCTGCGACACTTAAAACGATTACCAGCGACCAAGTCATTATCGAAAGTCACGTCTCATTCGTTTCGGAGCTCGTCCGATAACAACACAATTCCGCGCGTCATTTTATTCGATCTCTAGCCAGACAGGGGAAAGTATACGCGAATTATCATAAGCGTAACGAACGGCCCTGCTTCTACGCCTCCACGGATCGTCGAACCCGACACCGGCAATTCTATCTTTCGGTTGTATTATTTAAAACCGTCCGCGACCGGCGTACAGCGGATTGACGTGGTTTATTTTGAAACGTGCCGTAGCGATCATACGTTGCACATTGATATCTCTACGTTGGACTACACTCTCTCGAGAGAGCGCGAAAGGTTGCCACGACGGATCGGATTGGATTCGAGGTTTCTCATTATTAATTTAATTACCGCCTGACAGTTCTATAATTAAATTGCTAATTTATCTGTCGGGATCTGGCCGAGCGTACGCGGCAGGCAGGTCGATGATTGCTCGCGGAATGACGTTTCAATTCTTCCTCTAATTTTTTTTTATCCCTCCCCACTTTTCCCCGTCGCCCGTTCTCTCCTCCCGATCCCCTCGCGCAGACGCTTTCTCCCTCTCGTTTTTTCTTATTTCTTTCACCCCCGCCCAATTCTCTCTCTCTCCCGGCCGCTATTTTCGTTCACGCGACGCGACAGCAGAAATCGGATTCATTTATTAACGTCCGAGAAGTTAGTCTTGACCAAAAGGCTTTTGCTTCGTCGGATCTTTAAAGTGCGTTCAGACTCCTGAATTACTTGATGGAGGTTAGAATTAAAACGTGTCGCCACGTTGTTTTCTCCGCTCGCATTTTTATCTGCACGGCAGAGCCTCTCTAAGGAAGTTGGATCGCGGAGTCGTTGATTGCTGTAAAATCGTTGCCGGGAATATTAATAATATGTCGAGTGCCGTTGAGCGTACTCCGGGTGTACAGATCTGTCATACAGTAAGTCTCGCGATCGTCGTTTCTACTTGGACGAGGACGCGGGAGAGTGGGAGTCGAAAATTGGCCGGCGCGGGCGCGGATTCTGAATGCGGACAGAGAGGAGGAGAGCATGGAAAAATCAGAAATTACCGTGGGGTCTCGGTTATTAAAATCGCGGCCGTCTTGACACTTTAGTCTCTCCGTCCGGCATTTCCCCGTGCAAAACGAGCCGTCGGCGTATATCTGGTAGACACGGCCAGCGGGAAACGAGCTCGTCTAATAGCCGCGGCGTCATTCGCACGGACACACTTCGCGTATGACGTATGGATGTACATCGGGCGCGCAAACGTCGGCCCGTCCTGTCTAAACGGCTGGGTTTAATAATTTTAACGAGCAAAGTTAAACTCGGCTTACTTAAGAAAGTAATTGGTGATTACCGGGCTACCAGGATTGTCGGGTGTGGGCCGCGGTACACTCCTTAATGAGCAATCCGCGGCGATTTCTAATTAGTCGATTTCACTAATAATAATGCGAATAATTCTACTGATGTCTGCCCCCTCGCTCCCTCGCTCCCCTCCCTCCCTACGCGTGCACACTCACTCCGAACCAGCGCGCGTCTTTATACACAATTTGCCACGGGCCCCTTGGCGTTTTAATTGCGTACACGACGTGCTAATCTCGCGCGCCGTGCCTCGAACGAGAATTTTGCCGCTGGGAGTAAGGGAGAGGGACGGCGGGAGACGTGTGCGTCGCTAATTAATATACATATCGCGCCGGCTGTGATCGATGACGATCGTCGAATTCTAAACACGGCAGCGCGCTGTTGGCGAAAAGCGCGCAGGTGCGCGTTATTAATTACGACTGCGGCCTCCTTGCCATTCCCTCCCCCCTCCCGCTCCCCGTTTCGAATATCTCGATCAATTACTTATTATCGTGCGATGTTAACGTCGTGCCACGCCGTTTTCTTCGTCGCTGCGACGTCAACGTTTTCGCGAAATTTTTCCCTTCACGTCTTCTGCCTTTCTAATTGTTCGACGCTTAACAATTTTGCTCCGTCGACTTTTATGGCAGAAAAATATGTCCCGAATAATAGACTCGGGAGACGCGGGGCACAGTTTTCATCAGTAAACATTCGTTCGGCGAAAAGCTGAAGTTGTACGGGAATTCGGCGAAACGGGAGGGAAAAACATTCATTAGGACGAAAAAGTTAACGGTTAATTAGTTACCGCTCGTTTAGTTAGGCAGTTAATTAGAGACTCTGTATCTCCCTTGCAAATAAGTCGTTTATCCAGTTTGCCATCAAGATCACCGTACGTTGCGAGCGGTGCGACGACTGGAAAATTAAAATATTTGCAGCGAATCGAACGAGCCGGGGCGGGCGCGGGTGGGGGCACTTGTCACTCGGAATGGAGAAAAACAGTAGGCGCGACGAGGCGTTCATTTATTTACGCAGCGCCATTATGATATCGTCAATAATTTGCAGCGGGACTATAAACGAGAACGTTGGGCGGGTGAAAAGAAGATCGGGCCACGGATTTCGAGAAGCATTTTTTTAGGCTAATTCATAAGCGCCTCGTGAACGATAATAATGAATCGAATTCGATTTTCCAAATCAGCGCAGTCCGACCTCTTCGTCTCGCTCCGTCTCTTTCTCTCTCGCAACCCTGAATCCCGTGGATTAAACGATAGCGCGATCGCTGCAGCTCGTTAAGTCCAATTGAGGATCCAACTGCTAAGCGGGCCAATTAATAATCTAATCAGCCGGCGCTGATTAACACGTAGACACGGACAAATGGGGAGTGGATGAGTGCGTGGAATAAAAAGGCAGGCCTTCGTACACGGTGCTGCCCTATGTTGGCGGGGGAGCGATAGAAAAGGAAAGAGGATAGGCGCGACTGTGTCGCATGTATGAAGAAAAGTGGAGGGTGGGAGTGAGATTGAAAGCGAAAAAGGGAGAGGGAACGGGCAGATGAGTGTACGAAATGAGAGGAATAGGTGCAAAGAAAGGCTTACACGTAATCCTTCTACCCATTCTAGTTTATCGGCCGCGATCCGTGGTCGATGGCCTCTAATTAGTAATTGCAGGGAGAAATGGAAAAATAGAGTGCTTCGGTCAAACGGCTCGCATCCCTGCTCATTACGGAATGCCAAAGGATACGCTGGGTGGCCACGAAAGTCTGTTCAGGACTTTTGTTGATAAGGAGGGTGCAATTAAAACTTACCACGTCGATTCATTTACGAGAAGTCTAACGCGCTTGTCGAACACGCGAACGACGGCGAACTCTCGGCTCGGCGTTTATAATAAAGTTAGGACTCGCACAACGCGGCCAGATGAATAACGGCGGACTCTGTTCAAAAAGACATCGACTCCTCATTACACTGCCGACGCTTTTCGCGAGGACCCACGGACAACTGCGCCTCGTTTCAGTCTTCCACCTTCGAAAGAATATGGATTTTTATCTAAATAAGAACTCGTGCTTCGTTCGATTGTTGCCGAGGAGACTGCCCGCAAGAAGTTTATAATTAGCAATAAGATTTCGAGACTTTTAATGGGCTACAAACGTGAAGCGGAGTCGCTTGTTTCATTTCCGGATGTATGCCAGGAGAGATCGTCGTGACTCTCGCCTAATGAGCTCGCGTACCACGTCGATGGCGGTCGGAGGTTATTAGTACAACGCGGAATAAATCAATCGGGCCGGTCGAAGCGAGGCGAGTCAAGCGGTGCAATTGCAAGATTTCGCGTCCGGCAGGAATGAGTTTTCTACTCAATGACAAACGGCGCAGCTGTTAGCCGTCGTTGGGCAGAAAAGCGCGTCCTGAGAAGCGGGACGGAGCGTGATTCCATGTAGATCGGCCTGCGCACCACGTACCAAGCGCCTTGGTTCAGATGAGTCTGACGCAACCAGGCTAGTATATTCTGCTTTTCGCTCTATTTAATCTATCTCGATACACATCTTATCACGTAGCATGCAAAATTCAGTAACACTTCGTTAGAGACCATGTCGAAACGATAATTCGTACGCTTTGTTTACACTTTCTTCATTCGCCTTACGCTTTTCATAAACCACTCATAAATTATCTCACCGTACGCGGAGTTTGCAAGGCAAATCGGTTATCATCGAATAGGTACATAACTTCTGCCAACTTTCCGGCGGGTTTTCTTCGCGGAGAACAAACACACCCATGCATAACCGAACGATTTCACAGTTTTGTTCTGCCACACACACACACACACACACACACGCCGTGCGTTATGTTTCGAACAACATTGCGTTAGACGTTAAACACCTGTTCCTATTGCTCATTATCCGGAGGTGCCTCGCGCGACAAATGCGTCGAGAGCGCGGGGCAGAGAATTACGCGGCGTCGTTTATTACGCTTTTAATTTTACGACAGACACCCGATCCGGACACTCTTTGTTTTCTCAGATGTTTGCGGCCGCCGGGAAGAGTGCGTTTCTCGTTAAAGGCGTACTCCCCCCGCGCTAAGCGGGAAGTTCGCGCGACCGAAGAATCGATCGACAAAGAGCTAGGCGGGGAGAGGAGGAGAAGGGAGGAGGAAGAAGACGATTGTAGGCGATAAAGCGAGGCGACCGGATAAACAGTGAATTACGGATATAATGAACCCGCCGCGCTAATGATATAAAATAACAAACGGTAAGTCGGCGAACGTTAACTGTGGGTCGCCGCGAGTGTCGAGGCGTCCAGATTTCCGGGACAGAGATAACTCGAGGCAATTGAAAAACCGCGGATGTACAGATTTTGTGGATAGGCAAGCCATAACAACGAATCTATTTAGGCCGGAGGTTACCTGTATGTAGCCTGGACCGATCCGAGGGATCTTGGATAAACGGACAAACGAACCAAATAATTACGCTAATTAAAGCCGCCCAATTTGCGCTTTAGACAATTAAAGTGGCGAGGGTAAGGTGGTCTAACTCATTAGCAGGCAGGGCGGTGCGCGCGAGCGAGCGCGCATACACACGCGGCCAAAGAGCCACGGTACACCGATGCGTGTGTGAATGCGTTCATTTCAACGCGCTCGCGCGTCCCTGTTTCTCTCTTGTTAGTATGGGCCGCTCGAGGGGTTGCAGGGAGACCGGGGATGTAGAGAAAGGGAAAATATGGAGGGAAACAGAGGAAAAAGAGAGACGTATACAGGGAGATAGAAAGAGAGAGAGAGAGAGACGAAAGAAACGAGTTGGAAAGAGAAAATCAGAAAGGGATATACCTACGTTACGAGAAAGTGAGAGGAGTGACCTGGAGAGGGGTAAAGGGGGAGCGCGTTTGAGAGAGGGACAGAGAAACAGAGGAGCGGAGCGTGAAAGATAGGGAACCCAACTTGTTCCGTGTACAGTGCCCGCGCCATACGCGGAGTCACTGAAAATTGCACGCCATATGAGGATTGAGAGATGATATTTATTTTTTAAAGCGCGTGTTTGCCCTGCCGCCAGCGACGACTACGATGTTGCCGACGACAATAATAATAATTGTCCGCAGCGTTTGGCAAAGAAGCGCGTCGGGGCTGAGCGCGAATGAGGAACGCGGGAGAACGGGGCGAGGTGTTTCGATCGGCTATACGTGCAAAATTTTGCCCTCGTGAAAAGTTAATTCTGCTACCTGGCGATAATGCCGGATTGATTCGGCATTATCTGCGCGTTTATCGAAACCTACATTTATAATGCTCGCGTGCATACTGCCGGCATTGAATATAACGCTCGAGCGCTACTGCTTTTCGTATAACGGAGTCGAGCGCGAGAATGATGATAAATATAATGTAATGCATGTGTGTTCTCAATTAGCGAATTAGGAATAACGTTTCTGCCATCAGTGGGGTCTCTTACGCGATACGAGTCGTTAGGTATCAAACTATTTGCTACGCTCTTATTGTGAGTGACAGAAGACAGTATGGAGCAGACAAAGGAATAAGTAGAACAACGAACGGAGGTGTCGACAAAAAAAAAGAGAATAAACAGCACAAAAAAGCGACAATAGTCCATCGGCGAAGAATAGTTTAAACAACGCGGACAAAACGTAATTGCACTAATTAAATTGCAAAAGCCTTCGTGTCTCTACCCCCCCACGTCGCGGGCTGCGTCAATTGGACGCGCGGCGTTATTCGTTTCAATGGCGCGCAGACACGTATAAAGGAATTCGCATATTTAGTCGATTTTGCCGGCCCGCATTGCGTTTTCCAGAATCGTCTTTGAAGTTGGAGCGGACGAGCGTATGGACGCGCGCACGCCGGTGCACAGCGTCGATCAGCGCGGGCTGAACAGGCAGTGACCGAGGTAGCGCGATGTGGACAGAGGAGACTGTGGGGATTTCAGTTCGTAGATAATAACGATTAATTGTGTCGCCGGTCGCCGGTTTAATTAAAAAGCGATACAATAATCATTCGGCGTTGGGACGGCGTCTGTGTAGACAGCCGGCTCTGAATGGGGGTGGCGGTGGTTTGGGGTGGGCGTATATGAGGATGCGTAGTCGTCTCGTTCTCGTCGTCGTAGAGTCTCGTTGTTGTCGTCGTCGACGTCGACGTCGTTGTCCGTTCTCCTTTCACGGGCGAAACAGCCGACTGGCAAATTAAATTGAAATTGACTAGGTCCGGTAATGAGGTGGCCCGCAGACGCGGGCCCGTAGCAGGGCGAAAGGTAGTGTGCGTTCTAGAAAATGAGTTCCGACTTAACAACAAATTGCCTCGGTGAACTTTTTTCCGCTCCCTCCTGATCCCGCTTCTTCCCTTCTTCTTCTTCCGACTCTCTTACTCTCTTGGTTCTGCGTCAACCTTCTCTCTTTCTCTCTCTCTCTCTCTCTCTCTCTCTCTCTCTGTCTGTCTCTCTCTCTCTCTCTCTCTCTCTCTCTCTCTCTCTCTCTCTCTCTTCACCCATCCGCCCTCTGCCTCCCCCTTCACCCGTTCCTCCTCACTCTTCGTCCCTCGCACCCTCAACGAGCTGGGGCCTAATAAAGCTAATCGATATAAAAAGCCGCATTTCCAATAACCATTTAATTCAGTCAATCAAAATTCCTATTAGCTCGCGAGCGCAATTTGGCCGGATATACCGAACGTCGCGCTCATATTAGAAGTTGGCTGAGATATTGGACGGGCGTAGCGCTGGCTACGAACGGAACACGAGTACGATGAGCAAGATTGACCGTCTAGTTTCGAAGACTCGGCATTTTCAGCTTTCATTCGAACCGTCCGATCAAGCTTTTCGTTATACCCGCATACTCGATCAGCATACCGCGTAGTTCGGCCCTACGTCGCCGAAGTATTAACAATGACTGTTAATAACAACCGCCGAATGCCTGAACCAATTAGTGGTGGCAATCAATTAAACAGCCCCAAGGGAACGACGCACGGGACGCACCCTAAAATTGCTCCTTCAATGACGTTCTAATAAAGCAAGCCCGGTATCGCCTAAATTTCCGACACACATCGAGTGACGTGGATCGGGGAACAATTCCCTTTCCTCCCTCGCCAGGCATGCAACTATCAGCGTCAGCACCGACCAATACCGGCCGACATTGTTTCGCACGGCGCTCGAGGCCATCGTCAGGCAGTTCTGAATTGGTCTGATCTTCGACTCATTTTAATGTAATTAACGTTTTGATTGCATGCTTTGTTTCCTCGTCTAACCTCCTCTGCCTGCCCCCCCATCCCCTCTCTTCCTCCCTCACCGCCTCTTCGGTCTCTCCTCGTCCCTCGTGCTGCCACCGCTCTCCTTCCTTTTCCCCAACCCTCGGCGGGAGAGCGTACTTTCGCCACCCCTTCTCTAGCCAGTGTCGAGCCCACCCCCGTACCAAGGGGCCCCTGCAGCAGGGGCATCGATCAGTCGCGACTGGCAAACCGTCCACGTGTGCGCGGAGCACGCATACAGGGACGATATATACCATATAGATCCGACGCCAGAGCTTCTCCACGAACGTCCACCGGAGCGTAGTAGCCGAGCAGCTTTCGTCGGTGGTCGTCTTCTGCGTCCAACCTCTCTCACTCACTCACTCACTCACTCTACCTGTATTTGCCTTGCAATGCATGTGGGCATTGCAAATGCAAACTCTCTAATATATTGACTTTGTAACGTGTAGACTCTCAGATACATAAACGCCGCATTATGCGTCTATGATGTGGCGGATGCTAGCTTGTGGATTCTGCAGTGTACAGATTTTGTAATGTTTGGCCTTCCCTGATGCATGTGCTCCGTGTTGTATAAACGTTGCCCTATTCCGTAGATTCAGTTGGGTGTAATCTTCACGATACTTAGATACCACCGTACACCGACTGTACAGCGTGAATATTTTATACGCGCAATGTCTATATCATAGGTGAGTGTAAACTCTGTATATTCTCTTATAATATGCAAACACTGTCGTGCTGAGATGTAGCCTTGGAGAGAGATTACACGACAGTACGGCGGAGTATAGTGCGAAATTTTACAATCTACCAATTTTTTCGACGCTTCCAGTTTACGAGATCTGCACTTCATAACGTAGAGACTTTATCCGTGGGATGTCTGCGTACGGCAAGGCAAGTTTGGCAAAGCTTATAGGGAGAAAAGCGCTCGTCCGTAGAGGAGTTATCGCCATCCAAAACAAACATTGCACAAACTCGCCTGCCCTGCATTATGCACACTCGCAAAGGCACGCTTCGATTCAGCGCTTAGAGATTTGCCCACGTCTTCGTGCGTACACGTCCGTTTAAGCGGATGAGACCGTTCCAGCTTCATCCGCCAGTCGGCCGAAAGAAATGGCTCATTTAAATGGATTAACTAAGTCGACGGTCGAACTCTTCTTGACTTTTCGAAAATCAGGCAATTATTGTTGGCAAACGGTTTCCGTTGTTCTACGATCCCGCCGGGGCCCATTATGTCGAGACGTCGTCGTCGGGCAAGAGAAAGCAAAAGAGAGAAGGTGCGGCACGAGAGAGGATCTGGCCAGGAGGGAAGGCCGAGTCTGATTTTAGATTTTTGAAATGTTCCGGTAAAGCGAGAGGGACGAATGGAGTCTGAGTGGCGGACGTGGACCTACGGCGGTCGTTGGGGATTCCGTTTGATCTGTCCAAATGGTTCTCCGAAAGGATCAAGGATCGGCTTGGTCGGGGAGAGCCGCCGTTGCGATTGAGACCGACGACGTTCGAAGGCGGGGAGAAAAATGATCACGAATGATCTTGCGACTTCGTTGTCGCCTCTACGCCCGGAAGAACATGTCGAGATTTTACGCGTACGATTTCCTCGATGCATAAATATTTGTGTGGGGGCACTGAGCTCGTCGTTAGCAGCGGAACCCGTCAATGTTGACATCGTTTTCGAATGAGAATACATTTTCTAATTTTACCCTTATTTTTATCGTACCCCTATTTGGCCATAGGCTAGGCAGGTATATGAAGAATAATAAGTCGAAGTTCCTTAGCGGGGGTGTTCGAAATGGATCAGCCAGTTAAGAAAATGACTTTTACGGTAATCAACAAGTGAGTTATCGAAAATTTGTGCGGTCAGAGCGCGTGCGTTAGAAATGACAGAGTTCATTGTTCGATGTCACGTGTATTTCCGAGTAAAGAACGGGTGTGTGAGAATATGTAAACGCGCGGCTGTCGAGCGCGAACCAGCAAGCGTGTGTATGATCGATATCGCGAATTAAACATTCTCTCATGCTAAACACACACAGAGAGAGAGAGAGAGAGAGAGAGAGAGAGAGAGAGAGAGAGAGAGAGAGAGAGAGAAGAGAGAGAGAGAGAGAAGAGAGAGAGCAACTTGTTGGCTGCTATCGCGCACTGATGTTCGGACTAGTTTAGTTATATATATATATATATCAATAGACCAGGGGTAATAACCCCCACGTTTATAAAGGCACTGTCAGCTTAATATTTAAAGGGTGCATTAATAACTGAACGCTGGGAAGAGCTCGTCACGAGAGGCTCGTTTCCGAATCGATTTCTCCTCCATCCGTTCATGTCTCTCGTCCCCTCTCTCTTTCTCTCTCATTCGACCCTTGTCTCTCTCATTTTGTACCCATCTCCCTCGCTCCTCTCTTCGTGACTCTTTCGATTATCAACGAATGTCCGTGTTCAAGCGGCAAACAAATCGACGCACACGGTGACACTGATACGATTGTTATCGATTGCAGGAAGGGAAAAAATAACGAGCCGCGTCGCCTCTCTCTCTCTCTCTCTCTCTCTCTCCTAATGCGCAGCCCCATTTTCCGTTCCACGCCACTAGGAGAACTCGTCGCACCGATATTATTCGAGAATTCGTGCGTCGGTTCGATACTGATTATTAAACTTCGAGCTGCAGCGCGACGCGATCGTCGCCGTTTACGTATTCGTCCGGAGTTTCCACGAGTAACGGGGTCCGCGCAAGTTTTTGTTGTTTCAGCTGGACGGACTGCGGAAGCGTCGTTTTCGAACTCTTTGCATCCGTGTCTGCGACTCGCAGCCGAGTCTTTTAACATTTTCTCTCTCGGCCGAGACATATGATACTTCGAGATTCTTCTAGTGCGCGTGCGCAGACACATCGCTCACGAATGTCAGCAGAAAATCGAGGCTGGAGAGGAGTTGGAGGCTATTGTACATTTGATATCGGGATGGAAGTGATTTTAAAACGCCGACGATCTGCTTCGCCTTATTTATTGCGAGGATGTATTATTTTAGCGGACTATCGATCGAGTAACGAGCGCCCACCGGGCAATGTAATCGCTCTTAATCCCCTGAAAGCGCCTCGGCCAAAGTTCAGGTCAAATAGCGGGGAAGAATGGCGGTCGATGCAAAGACTTCTCTATTTTAATTAATTCGAAATTGCCGACGGGACGAACAACGTACCGAGCAATTGAAAAAGCATCACTTCGAAGAAAGTCAGAATTAAATACCGATCCAGAAGTAGCATAAAATTTCTACTCTTATTTCGCTCGAACGCAATGAATTCAGCGGTACACACTGCGAATCCTATTTCATTAAAGCACTCCCATTTTTTCTCGGTAACCATTCAAGAATTATCATAGATTCTTCTTATAAGAGATCTCGACGTAGCAACGTACCGGTATATTCCGTCTAAATAAATTCCCGTCATAAAAGAGAAATTTGAAGTAAAAAAAAAAGGAAGACAGATATTGCCACTACAGGAATCTTCTACAAAAGCTATTTCTTGCTACGTACTCCCGTCTCTCTCGCTCTCGTAAACCCTTCGCCCTGGCCCGGGAGTCCATCCTAAAGCAATCCTGGTGGCGTTGTAACTCCGTGGGGTTTGATGGGACGTCGAAAGGGAGATCCGAGGGAAGGGTGGTCGACGTCGGCGGTATACGAGGTCCGAGTCAATAAGGCGCGTTGGACGTAATCCGCGTCACGCGACGACAAATTAAAACTTCGTTGCTTTGCAATCTCATCAGGTCGATCTCAACGGAAAATCGGCCACCGACCTTTCCCCCCTCGTTCCGTCTTCGTCGTTCATTTACTCATTGGCATGGTATCGTTGTCTCTCTCTTTCTCCTCATTCAGGAACTCGGGCTCGTTGCGTGTTTCACGTAAGGCGAATTGTTTCTGGCATTCCGATCGGCAGAAATTGCTTAGGCCGAAATTCCCTCTCCTCGCCTTCCCTTCTTCCCTTCCCCGCCACCCTCGCCCGCCGGCCAATTTCGTCCCCGTGGCAAAAGTTACGAATTAGTTGCCCTCGCCGTGCGAGGCACCCATAAACGCGATGACCCGCGTTTCCTTCTCATTCCGACGTTTTTACCTTTTCGGGCTGGGTCAATAATAACCGATGGATTCTTTTAGCTTCGTTCGTACACGCGCGATCCTTCGTCACTCGACCATTCGTTTAGATAAGGGTAATGAGAAAAGAGTGACGCAGCGAATTACCTCGGTATATTAAATGTTTACCGGGCGCGCGCATGGACACTTTAATTGCTCACGTACTAAGTGATAGCGAACGATATTCATAATGGATAGCCAAACGTGCGCGGCTAATGCGCACGCTGCACTTTAAGCGGGCGGAGTCGAGTAAAGTATCGCGGAGTAACTACGGCGCGAAGTAACATTCAAACCGGACAAACCAGTGCGTGATTCTCTGAGCGAGAAGTGAGCTGGAAAGGGAGTGGAAAAGTCTAGTCTACATATTCGACCAATGGAGCATCGAAACAACCACCAAGTGCGCGTACTCCGGGAAAAATCTCCCTTCGTACGCCGGCGTTTGCCTCAATCCGCCGTAACGTAATACGATTGATCATTACGCGCATAATAAGCGGCGTTATATAAAAAAGTTCCCCAGTGCGCTATTGCGCCGTAACTTAGGCAATATCGTGTAACTATTGCATAATAAGTAGATACGAGCAATATTCTCGGGATATATATATATATGTATATATATATGTGAAACCGATTCTTTTCACGGACGAGGACGTACGGTATGCTGGCAACGTAACGATATCGATCTGCCTCGATAGAGGCGAATTTACGACTTCATATCTACCGATGTAACTCGGATAATTTTCCGTTCGATTTATTTCGGGCTGTGGACGGGGGTGGGTCGTAGCGGGCAGGGGGTGGCGAACAACGTGGTCCTCGTGCACGGCGCAGGCTCGTAAGTCTCGACAAAAGTACACAGGCTGCGCCGGCTAAACAACTTAATCGAAACGAGCCTCATATACTGTACAACTGTACGTATTCTATACCGTTGTTTCCCCTCGCTCGATCAGCTCGAACATTCGATCCCGTCCCGTTGCTCTGTTCGAATCATTCATTTTTTCACTAAACCATCACGGTGACTCAAGGTAATCGATGATGCACGGGCATCGATGATGATCCTAGAAAGGCACGTTGTTAATTTTTTATTTCGCCCGAAAGCGGTACGAATTTGGCCGGAAGTTCTGGCTTAAAGAGAACAAAATATGACAGGCCAGATTTGCAATCGATTTTTTCGCCGCGTTTTTTATCGAAGCAGTGCCGATAAATGTTGACAGTAAAACCTGAAATTCCACGGCGGCGGGGGAATTGAACGTGAAAAGGTGGGAAGGCAGATAGGTAGGTAGGTTGGTAGGTGGGTGGGTAGGTATCCATCGCGCGGGCAACAAAAGTTTCTAAACGGTACGGTAATAACAATAATAACTTTTGTAACTCTGCGGCACACGTACAGGCCTGCGCGCGTGTAGTCACACGTACACGTACGCACGGCAGAGAGTGCAGGCCGAGCGAGGAGAGCGAGAGAACTCCGCGTCGCGTAAATTGAACGTCCAACTTGTATTTATATGATAATAAGCGCGTTTAAATATACCCAGTGTACCTAAAACTCACTACTTAAAAATGCCGAGGCGAATACTCAGCGAATCCTTGGCTTCGCCCTTTTGCAGAAGTTTTTGCTTACTTCTACTGCGCACATATATTTGACACGTAGACGCGCGCCTATGCGTGTGTACTCCGGCGTACTCGGGACGGGGCACGGGGCACAAACGTTTCGCGCGTACGAATATCTCGATACACTCGAATCTGCATACATTTACGGCTTGCCGCGTAACTTTCCCCGCGGAACTTTCAGCTAAGCCCCACGTCTTTATCCCGTTGGCCCAAGTGCCTCCCCGTTTCCTTGAATTTTTACTTCGCCGCCTGCGAGTGTTTGTCCTTGATTGCGCACTCGTCCTCAGGCTGGCCGACGACGATCGAGAAGGCGGAATTTCGTGAGTGCTCACGTGCGCGACGTTTTTATCAATTTATAAGCGAGCGCTCGTTCGAGATAAATAGTGGATCTGCTTGACCGATCGATCGACGTGAATCATTCAGCCTCGATTTATTAGTCATCCGTCAAGCGAGCCCTGTTCATCAAACGAGCGTAATTAAACTTCCGTTTTAGACTAGCGGTTACTTTCATATTAGAAGGCCACCAGTACGTGGAACCAGTAGCAGACGTTTCCTGGTTCTCTGTCGTGGGAATGTGAGTGGATTATACGTTTCCTCGTGAAGCCTCTTCTAGGCATAGTGCGTACAGTTGATTTATGGTAATACTTCCGTGGGCGTGGAAAAATAACAACTTTGGACAGGACACCGTGACGTTGTTTGCAAAACGTTGATATGCCTTATCGGTGCGTCAGCTTCTTTTTATCCGGTCGAAAGATAGAATCTAACGATATTGCGACCTACGAATTCTGAGGCTTAATTGCGCTAGTTCAGAATTAATATGACGAGAAATCGATCGGCGCTTACGATATACGCTCTCGCTCGGGGTATCTACAGATGTATACAAGAAATGCTAAATTAGCTGAAGTTTCACATTGATTGGCCTTCTATAGGCTTCGTTAGGCATTGCCCATCTCTACACGAATTGGGTTCGACGAACCAGGCTTCTGATAGTGATAAACATTCGCGAGCGTAATACACGCGAGGCGCGCGTCACGAGCAGATGAAAGTATTTCGCCGGATGCAATATTGAAATCGCTCCTGCACTTCCTACAGGATACATTTTTTTTCGTTGTCCAATGTATCGACGAACGCGCACAATAAAACAACTCTTGTTTCGTTAAGGAAAATTGAATTTCAGTATACACGAATGACGAATGTATGAAATATTCTGGGCATCGAGTCATAACATCGTGTCCAAATCTTGAAACACCGCTGAGAAACTTTGCGCTTTAAGCGCCGCGCGCCGTCTGATTCACACGCGAATATAATCCCGCACACTATGCTAACCGCGCCGGGGTAAGCGACATTATTCTTCAGCAGAGAAGTAACGAGTCCCTATTCGTTTTCCCCTTCTGCACCGTTCGGGCCTCGCTCTACGCCGGCTTTCCCTTCCGAAAGAGGACTCGTTTCGTGCGACGGCAAGAAATTTAACGAAACGCTATCTCGCGTCGCTTTTCAATCCACAAAAGTGGGGAAGGTGTTTGCCACGATTTGTCTCGAGGGTGTCCGTACGTACGAGGGAGAGAGAGAGAACGAAAGTTTTGAGGATCGGAGAGGCGGGGGTAGGAGAAATAGTGGACGTAGTGGTGGGGCAAGTCGACGATAAGGGCACGAGCGGAAGAAAGAAGGAGCAAGGGGAGGACTAGGGATATACAAGACAGAGAGAAAGGGGTGAGGAGGCGGGGGAGGATTCCCCTGACCTCATCAGCGCTCGATTAAACGGACACATTCAACAGCTTTGCGCGAGCGGGTTGTCGGTGCGAAGCGAGTGAAAGGGGGTGGAAAATACGAAACGGCGCGGGCGGCTGGGATGAGAGGGTGGCAGGCGGGGGGGGGGGTCGGTCTCAGGCTGCCTTCAGGACGCAGAAAGAGGAGGCAGGAGGGGGTGGCGGGCAGCGAGGGAGAGTGTGGAGGTGCCATGGGAGGTTGGTTATAATTTTAATGACGGCGTGTCCGCGCGCAGACTATTAAGAATACGCGTCGCTAGAAACTTTTAACGAGACGCTGCCTCCTCTCTTCTCGTACAACCCCCTCGTGCAGTGGAGGATGCCTGGTGCCGATGCCTGTAGTGGTGGTGACGGGCTTTGATGGTGGGAGTGAGAGCCCTGGCGGTGGTAGTGAGAACCCTGGCTGCGGCCGGGCACGGTGACGGGGGACAGAAGGAACGAGGAACGAAGGGGAGTGGGCGAAGGTGGTAGGAGGGACGTAGTAGGCGACTCGGCATTATGTATTTTATAATGATCTCACAACAAAATTGCAATTTGCAGCGGGCGATGTCGCGCCCTCTCCGTACGCTCGTTTTCTTTGCTTAGTTCTCTCCCATCTCTTCCTTGCCTCCCACTTCCCACCCTCACTCCTTCTCCCTCTCTCGCTCGTACGCTCTACATCTCGCGGATACACTCTCTTTCCTTGCACGCCGCGCGATTCTGCGCTCTCCTCTCAGTAGTTGCAACGGCGCTCACCTGCAAACCTTCGCTTACCTACGATTCAAAAGAGTCTGCTTTCTTCGTCGCTTCTCTGTCTCTCTCCCTCCCTCGCTCCTTCTCGCACACGCTTTCTCTCTGCGTTCCGGCGCGCTCCCGATCTATCCGTCCTCCTCTCCACCGACTTCCTACGTTCCTTTCTCCCCTCTTGGTCGCGCCCTCGTGCGGCCCATCTTTTTTCTCCTTCGGTACGTCGTTATCTACTCGTTTAACTCGACGCTTCGTGGGACGCCTCGGATCAGGCGTCACACGCGGATACGTGCCGCGAATAGCACTTAATGGCGCGAATTTAGTGGGCGAAGCGGGGGTGGCGCGCGGCGAAGCAGGGGAAGGAGGGATGATCGTTACAACACGATCCTCTCGTAACGAGCTCCGGTTTTGTTCGAGGCGGGCGTGCGAGCTTGCGCCGGGACCGATCGAACGAACGAAACATTACGAATAAAGGAAAAGAGCCGAGTCGACAACGTTGCATAATTATTTCGACTCGTGCACGCTCACGGGACAATGTCTTTTTGGCGATTGCGTAAAAGGTATGTCTGAAAGAAATATATGCCAACGACGCGGTGCATATCCACTTCCCAATATCTCGAATGGGAAGGTAAGCCAAAATTTGTGCAAACAAATGACTCTGTTTAAGCATGTTTGCGTATCGTGTGTGAGACTGAACGTATTGCACGCGCAGAACACATAACGAGTAAGGGCAGAAGTAGCATGGTGCGCACGATGCTGCATAATTGGGCGCACCTGTAACTTTGTCAGACATTTTTAGCGCTTAATCGCTCCGAAAGATCTTACCTCGCTCACGCTTGCTGTTTTTTCCTCTCCGCAAACGCGCTGGCCGTCTCGGCCAAAGATAAATTTGTCCAGAATTTGGTAACAAGATAATTAAACGGCCGGACGTGGAGCAAGGGGGGGGGGGGGGCTTCTTAAAGAATCGCCAAATTACAAGCTCAGCTTTATCAGTGGAATATCGTTACGCGGCGCGGAACATTTATCCGACTATCAGCGTGACGTAAAGTCGAGCCAGAAAAGGGGAAGTAAAATGAAAGAGAACTTTGTTTTATATCCACGGTCGCGCGTGCGGTTGTTTCTCAAGAAAGAACACAGGGAGATCCACATAATTGAAGTTAGTATGAGGAACAAAGAGCGTCGTAATAAATGCCGCACCGTTCCCACAGCTACCACGGCGAATCGTTGGCATTGTCTTGCCCAACTGGGCCCCCCTTTCCGTCTCCTTCTGCCCCAGAAGGTACATCCAGGCCTAACCACGGGGCTTTTCCTTCGAGCGATTTGTCTCGCGTAATTTCGTTAGACCCGCTACCCACACTACGTGCCTTTTTCTAAGTATTACCGGCACACGTACAATTAGGACGCATACGTGAGAGTACAAATCTGTACCCACGTAGAGATTCGATTTCGTTAAACCGCACGTACGAGGCATAATTGAACCCACATTTAACACATTGACTATCACGTTAGCTATGTATGGCTGACGCCTGATCGAATGAAAAATCCTACCCGGGGGTGCCGTTTTTAGCCTCTGACCATGTATAACTTCAATGTATACGTAAAATTAACGTTCGAAGGAAAATAAGATAGGAAATCCAGACTCTGCAAGATATTAGTTCAGGATTACGTTACGTTGATTGTTTAGTAGCCATTTCATTGAAGGTAAGAAATCGTCGCAGATGTCTTCCGACGAAACGCAACGTTTTCGATTTATCGATCCACAGGGTTTGTTCTCGGCGTGCAGCACAAACCTCCTCGTGTAAGGACGTGAAATTACCACGCAAAGTGCCCACTGGTACCGGTCGTTAAAGTCGTTCGGTCCGCGTCGGGTTCTCGTGCCAATTTTCAAATCTATATCGAGCGACACCTATCCGCGACGGGCAACTAGGTTAAAGGGTGTATGAGGTCGCCTCATCATGACCGGCTTGGAATACGTTGTTGTGTACGGTTGGTCGGTCGGTCGGTCGGTTGGTCGGTCGGTCGGTTGCTTGTTGGTTGGCTTTCTTTCGGTACCGTTAGACGACACGCGAGCTCAACAGCGTGTTAGGTACTTGCCTACACGGAGCTGCTTGGAGATTGAATTTCTTGCGGTGGGTGAGTCGAATTTCTAAGCGGATACCTTTATGGAGTATTCATCGGTTTTCATAGGTTCGAAATTCGTAAATGTATACTCAAAGTTACATCTAAAGCTTAACCAACGATAGTTTGTATAGTAAGTATTAATCCTCTACTACATTTCATGAAAGTGAAATGTACGATGAGAAAAGGATTTCTCTCTTCCGTGCAGATCAATTCTTCAGAAGCTTCACATTGCTGAGAACGTTTACACAAATTCCGTCACTTGTAATTCAAATAACAGCTGCGCGACGAACGCAGTGCAAGAAACTTGAAATTGTACGGTAGACGCGGCAAGAAGCGTCTGGAATGGGAGTTTAAATAAACCAAACCTGTCTCATGATTGCGCATTAAGATCGAGATAATCACTTTGTACACGTCGATGTCGCTCGCAAAAAGTTGCATCGTTGATCGTCGTGCGCGCGGTTTCACTCGCCGGTGTACACAAGCCATGTTCATACACGTTAATGCGCCATCTACGAAAGGAGGAAAATGGCAGAAGCGTTCCATGCACTTCGAACGACACTTTCCCCTTAATCTTCCGATTTAATTAAAACACCCGTCCGGTTCGTGCGGGTAGCTCGCAACTTTCTAATACTCTGTACAATTTAGAATTAACACGTATCAGACTAGCAACGTAGCCTCGTGCCTTCCGTTTACATGCATAACGAACTGAAACGTATCCAAGTACCTATATATAACGGTGATATATCGTCGAACGTTTTCGCGGATACAATTGAAATGTTTGTGCTGTTACCTTCGATACGCTAATGTCCGACCAAAGTACGCCTCACTTATACACTTTACATGCAACGGCCATTAGAACTCATGAAATACGAATCGGCCTTTGTTGATACGTATAGATATGTATGCAAGGATAAACGCATATCTTTAAAAGTCCATGAAACATATAGTTACATGTAAATTCCGAAATAATATCTGATGACCCGGAACGTAGGAAACGACTGAAATTAATGCAGTGGTGACCACATCCGATAATCGCGACTTTACTACGTTGCAGTCGTAAATCTACAGCCAAGTATGAGTACGTCTGGCTTAAGCGTAAGGGTTAGCCATAGTCTACGATTACGCCACTCATCTTCAACGTAAACCACACTGAGCAGTCGACCCCGGACCGTGACGCATTAAGTGCGCGACAAGCAAAATGTACTGATGCCGACGACGACGACGACGGTCTGCAACGAACGAAAATTCCCTGCCAACAAACACGCTATTGAGAGTATGCGGACGGGTCGGGGAGGAAAGGATGCGAGCGTATAAATATTTTCATTCCGAGACAATGCATATTTATGCCTCGCCGCAGAAACGCACTTCTCGCACAACGCGTATTTCGATCTGTCGCGGTCACGGTAACTAAAAACGTCGAGGATGGCGCTGAGCGTTACACGTTCCCGTGACGTCACCCTCGCCTAGCCCGAGGGCACAGCCCATTACAATCCTCAACCCTTAAGTAACGTCCTCCAACCGTTCCCTCTTCCTCGCCACCTAACCCCTCCGCCGTCATTGCAACCCCTAACCGAGATAACGACTATGCTTTATCTCTGCGCCAGCCGCTGGACACATAATACTGACTCGGCTGTGTATAAACGCGAGCGACTCGGCAGAGACGCGCGCGCGGCCGCGGGCCGGTCCGATTTTCTTCCACGCGAAAACGTGATAATTCCGAAACGTGTCCAGCACGCGCGCTGCCTTTATTATACGTCTCCAAAACGTGACTACGTGTCCGAATTTCGAAAAGTCCGACGATTCAGAAACGTAACCTATCCGCATTGTGAGCGACGCGAGTCGTATAAATTCGAGTAGATACTCTCCGACGCGCGACCAGCACGGGTTTTGAGACGCGCCCGGAGGTGCGCGAATGCAGGAGGCGAGGCTAAACGGATCATTGTGGAATGACGCAGGCCGAAACGCAGACTTTGGAAAAATGTGCTGAAAAAAGCGACGAAAAGCCGCGACGGGCCACAATTGCGTAACGCGCGCGCCTTGCCCGACGATGTAAACACGAGTGTGCAGCCGGCAGCGTCGAGAGATACACCCTTATCAGGGGGCTGACACGCATTCCCTCATTACCGGGGTCTCGACGAGCACCCCCTGTCTCCCCCATTCCCCTGCACCACGCCTCTACCCTCTCGCCGGGCTTCCTGTGCCTTCATCCTCTGCCGCCGACCCCGCAACCACCACCACCACCACCACCACCACCACCACCACCACCACCACCACCACCACTAACTCCTGCGTCATGCGAACAGGCGAGGGCTGAGGGAGGCACGAATGCGAGGAAGATAGCGCACGCCGGTGTGTCCGACAGATAGGGGTTGAAAAATGCCCATTCCTGGGCGGCCGAGTCATTCCCAACTCGTCTCCCGCCCCCGCCGCCGCGCCTCTACCACTGCTCGAAATTCAAAATGAACTGTGTATCTTCCGTTATTCCACCGCCTCCTCCATTATTCTTCCTCTTCATTGCGTCATTTTAATTCGAATTTTAGAATAGACAGCCATTGTCGACGATTTACACTCGACGAGAGGCACTGACTTGCAGTGCGTACTCGATTTTCAGCGCGACGAAGGTGATGGCGATGCGAGCAAGTTCGCAGAAGAATCAAGGACTGCCGAGAATGCACGCTTTAAAGGCCAGCGGCTCCGCAGAATATGGGCCGGGCGAAATGATCGTCGGACACAACTAATTGCTCGCTCTATACGCGACGGTTTTAAATGTGTGGCCAATGAAACGCGAGACTCTCCTGCAGTGTGCACGCGTCTTCTCGAACTATCGAGTGGTCGCCGAGTATTCCGAGAAAGGCGACTCTCTCTCGCCGCGATCATAAATGCAAGGATTCCGAGAAAAATACTTTGTATAGTGACTCGAGGCATCGTCCTATCTACGTTCGAAAGAAGAGGGCGACGAAATTAATAGGCGATGCACGCCACAGGCCATTCCACCCCACCTCACACCAGCCTCTTTCGCTCTCTTTTTACACAGACGATATAAATTGTTGTGTAGGCGAGAAGGAGTAGGAGAGGAGAGGACAATTGGAAAAAAGGATAATCGCACGTCGAAACGGCCGTATGAAGAGGGAGTGAGGGTGAGCGAGACGGAATGAGAAAAAGGGGTGGGCGGGAGATGGTGGGAAGGAGAGGAGGGGGCAGGATGTCCAATCGCATTTAATAGCACGAAATTACGCCGAAATTGGATTTTAATTTACCATCCGCGGGGCAAATGTATTCAAATTAGCTAGAGGGAAATAACGAGTCCTTCGCCCGCAGGGTTAAATAAATTTCCTTTCTGTTAATGATTATGTAGATTGAACGACATTTCTTCTCGTCCACCCCACGTCGCGCGCGCCTTGTCTTTTTTACTCGCGCATGCGCGCGTATACTCGCTGTATGCACACTTACGTGGCCGTACGTGTGCGCGGGTGAGCGTGAAAGAGGGAACGGGAGAGGTGGGCCATGGGACCGAATTAAGGATAATTGCCACGCGGGAGGTGAGCGGAAGGAAAGAAGGAGGAGAAAGAAAGAAGAGAGTACGATATCGGACATTGGCGAGGAAACGAGACAGAGCCGACCAGCCCCGATCCCGGACCCTGTCGCAAGAATCAATTTTCGACGACACGGGGCAACTGCTGATTTTTACGATTTCTCTCTCTCTTGTCGCGCTCTTTATTCGTTTTCCTTCCTCCGAATCCCGGGCGCTGACCACGATTTGCATTGGAGATACGAAGGGGGAGGGGGTGGTTGTTGGGCCCACGACGTTGCAGAAAGGGATGGACGGCAGAGGCACGGGGGTGGACTGCGGTCGCATAAATAATGCGCTCACGATATATAAATGTGCCCCGCACGCATAGACGACGTGTATCGCTACGTTCTGTATGAGCACACACGCACACACAGACGCGCGCGCATATCCCCTGTCTGCGTGCATTGTGTATACCCCATGGGCGTGTTTTTTTTTTTTATTATTTGCCTTTTTAATATTCCAGTACCGACCTTTTTAAGCGGCCAGAGCCATTCGGCCGGCGGACTTGGCCGGAGGAAACAGTGGATAATCCATTTATAGGGATTTCACTCGCGTGTTTGTACGGATACGCGTCACGACGGCGCAGCTCGTTTTAATAATGAAAATTGTGAAAGAAATTGGAAATCCTTCTTTTTCGCCCCGTAGCGGTGCGGTTTACCGAAAATTTACAGAGAAGCGCAAACCGCCTGACTGCCTGCCACGGTGTTCTGCCTAGCTCAACAGTCATTCTTCTGCGTTACAGGCACAATTTATTTTCTTCATCGCCGAATCATACGCGAATCTAATATAATCGGGGTACCGATTTTAATCAATGAATCCAAACTATGCGGCATGCATTTTTAAATACGATCAATTGATGTGTTTTATTTTATATTTGATTAAAGCGAACATTGCGGCGGCAGCGGCATTTAACGCTTGAAATAGTACGGAAACTGAATCCGCATAAATTACGACCACATCCACTCGCAGCAAGTTACATCGGGGCTATTTTGACCGTTAAGAATATCGTTAACTGTTCGCCAAATCATGCCACCCACGTCGAGGAAAACATTGGCTACTTCCTGAATTCCCAGACACATATCTCGCGTCACGTTCCGCATCTATGTACCTATTAGTCATAAATAGCAACAAGGTATCCATTATTTCTCGTCACGAGGCAGTATTATGAAAGATGGTATTGGCTCAGCGTTTCGCAGAAAACCGCGGGCGAGACGCGGAAAGCTAAATAATCAACGAACTTTTAACAGGCACATTCGATATTAAAAACGTGGAGGAAATAAGCGCGCGAAAGATTTAGCATCGTCATCGTGGTTACCGTTAACTTCTTGTCACACAGATTATCGCAACATTGCGGGTAAGGAAATCTGACGTTTATAGCAAAGTACTTCCGAGACATCGTGCAACATATCATACGTACAAAACCCGCGGGAAAAATAGTAAAAGCATAGCGTAGTCCAGAATGGCACGTTCTGGCGGTAAACATCGCGTGGCAAAAGTGTGTATATAGATAGAGTCGAGTAGATCGTGTGCGGAAGAGTGTGCGCGAGGTGCATTACTCTCTCGAGTCGCAAGTAAGTAGACACAGTGTATGTGAGCACACGTCCTCTTCTCTCACGGCGGTGGCGCAAGGTGTGCATGCATGCATAGAGAGTTGCACGCACGCACGCACGCACGCACGCAGGCACGCACGCACGCAGGCACGATGCGTGTACAGTTAACGGAGGTCTCTCGACGAGGTATTAAATAATCGTCCAATCAACGTTCGGGGAACTCCCGAAGTCTTTAGGGGGCAATCTGCATGTTAAGAGGCCGTTAATGCCTTTTCGCCTAGCTGCACGCTGCCCACCACCACCATCACCACCACCACCACGACCATCCTCCGATTTCACTGTCTCACTTTCTCCCCTCTATTACCATCTCCTCCAGTCCTCCCTCTCCACTCTACCTCGTTCTCTTCCTTCGTCGCCAGTACCGCAGCATACAGCCTCAGCAATTCTCTTTTTCTCTACTCTCTGCTTTTATATTCCTCGCTCTGTCCGCCCCGTTCTCCGTTTCTCTCGCACGCTTCTTCTTCTTCAACTTCTTTGCCGGTCTCGGTTCCTCTCGTCCTTCTTACAAGTCCTTTTTCTCCTCCCCGCTTCGTCTTTCCGGCATCGTGCTCAGTGTATATACACTCTTAGAGTTCTCCGCTCTCTTCCTCATAGCCGCCTCCATCTCGTCGTCCTCCTCCAACTCGCCGTCCCGCGACCGTTTTCTACTCATCCACCTTCGTCGGCGCGGTGCACGTTAAAAGTGACCGTGACGACGATGTGACCGCACGAAAACTGGTTCGAGCGACAATTTATGCACGAGTCAATCAACCCGGTAAATAGTAATTAACACCTTTTGCGCGTTGCGTGCGTTGACGGGTGAGGGGCGGGGGTGGCGCGTTTAATCGGAAAATCGTTTGGCGCTCTCTGTTGACGCGCGCGCGCGCGCCTTTCAAAGAGAACCACAAATCTGAACTCGGATTGCAAACGGAGATCGATACATTGTCGTTTTTTTTTTCGCCGACAATCAATTTTCGAGGCACGCGCGGGCGCGAGAGGGTGTATCGCAAATTTGATATCCGCAATTCCCTTTCGAGGATTGCGCGGAAAAACGAGGAACTTGGTACGTCGTCCGAGGCATGCCGATTGGACGGCCCTCGCACTGCCTACGACTGCGTGAAGGGAAAAAATATTTTTCGGACGATGCAATTAGCGAGGAACGGCTCGATCGTTGCATTATGGATAAAGAAATATCGGCGCGGCACGGTGTCCGTGTGCAAGCCGTTCCCGAAAAAAACCTGTTCCGCCCACGCCGCCGACGCGGACGGCGCGAAGCGTGGGCAAGGAAGAGGAACGCGGCGGATATTTAATTCGTGAATGTTTCATCGAAATTTTCGAGGGGCGGTGGTGCGGGCATTATTTTCGATTCTGTATCCGGCGAGCCACTGACGGCATAGAAAACGAAAGAGAGAACGAGAGGGTGGGAGGGCGGAACAGAACGAAAGGGAGGCAAGACCACGAGCGTGCGGCGTTTATATAATAGAAATCGGAGATTGCGCGCGCTTGCTCGCCGTATCTGAATTTGCATCGTGCCGCAGGAGTAAAGTACTCAATCCCGAATATAATCCATGCGGCGCACGGAAAAATTGGAGTCCCGCAGGACGAGACACTTCGCAACCACCTGTGGCATTGCGTTTCGAGACGAGTTCGAACTTTGTCGACCGCTAACTGTCCGGAACACGTTATCGAATTTGTCCGAGCGGATCGGTCGGCGGGGCCCTTGCGGTATTGATTTATTGGGTCATCGATCAGGCGCCTGCACATAGGAGAGAGGGAGCGAGAGGAAACGGAAGGGAAAGAGGGACGATGCAAAGGGGCCGCGGGACGTGTTGCAGGAAATGCGACGAATATACACTACATAAAGTTTCAATTGGCGAAACCGCGGTGATATACTCGTAAATTATGCTGATGAGGCAGGCGGAATTTGCGCGGGACCCCTAGCGTCGCGTAAGAGCGAGTTAATACGCTGCACGTGACCGAGGCCCGACGACGCACGACGACACATCGAACGAGTAACGGTGAACGTAATTTTGCGGAAACGGCCATCGACGTCCACGTCCACACTCGCGCCAGTTGGAATCCGCGTCCGCAGGACGACAGTCGCTTTGTTCTCATTAACTCGTATGAATTAGACCTTCAAAATCAAAAATTCTAACAGTTTTCACTCTCAAAGTCAGACTCCTAGAATTTCACTCGAATCGTTATTCGTTGTTGGCCAACTAGTACTAGTATAGTCGGTAGTCGACACATTAGGGTGCCGAATAATGCATCAGACTGGATATTATGCTACAGCACGGGACAAATGGCACTAAAAAATGTTCGGCTCACCCTTGATCTTTCCCATCCACAATTCAGCTACCTTCTCTCTCGCCCGTTTTGTCTCGCCCCCTCTCTGGCCGTGAAGAGCAAATCGAGCAACGCAAACATAATTTATTGGAAATATTGTGTACCTACTCGCGTCCCCCTTGTTTCCCTCCACCTCCATCAGACTTCACCCCTCTCACCCTCACCTTCTCTTTTGCCAGACTCTCTCCCCTTCTCAGCTCATTTATCCCGTACATTCCCTGCTCTCCCTCCGTCCCATTCTCTACGGTATTCATTCTCCGTCCCATTCCCTCCGTCGTTCTCGTTATATAGGTACACAGATGCGTCTCGTTTCATCCCTGGTAATTGCTTATTAAATTCCTGGGGTTGGGGGAGGTAGTGGTGGCGTCGTCCGCCTTCTCTTTCCTTTCCCTTCGCGCTCCCCTCGCACTCCCTCTTCAGCTGTCGCCCTTTATCCACCTGAAGGTATGCGCGACGTGGAAGGGAAACAACCGACAGAATTGTTTTCCCGTTACCGTGAAAATATGCCGGGGCGCGGATCTTGCCGGGTAATTGGATTATTAATTAGATTGTTAATGAGACAGATTTCCCGTGGAAAAGGGATCGGTGAGGGCGCGGGCGTGGGCGCGAGCGCCTGTCGACGTTCAGCAACTCGGATCCTCCGAATCGATGCCGCGAATTTCCTCACAGGCCCTCCATTAATTTGTCTGATGAATCATTCGCCGTTACACTCGCTTTATCCGGAGAATTATGCTCGTTACCGAGCTTCGTCAGAGCTCGCCTGACAAACGTTTTCCCGCCGTCTTCCCCGTTCCCGTGACTACTTTGTTATCCGTTATACGATTATACAACACTCCTGGCGATGGCGATTAAAGAGAAGAAAACAGGAGACACGAGTGCGGAGCGAGCAGCGGCAAAGTCGAAAGAACGTATCGCTGATCCTGCGGTTAATACGCAATCAAATCGAGTTAATGCTAACAGCGCGGCGGCGTGCAGCTACAAATGGCTGACGAGGATGCGTGCTCGAGCTCCAACTATCGTCGGCCGGTCGGTCGTTAGGATCGGTCTATTGGCTTTATTTACGCCCCCGTTCTCGCACTGACGATCGCACGCGGCCGCGATCATCATTAACGGCACCGGTGATAATTAAAATGCAAAGATCGAAACGGGGCATTAAGCATCGCGCGGCGAACAACAAATTTCAAATTCGAAAGCCCGGGGTGACGGGTGTGTGGGACTCGTTAGCGGGACCCGTTAGGCGGCGGAGCTTTCCCGGGGATATATTCAGGGGGTATTAATCATGATGAACGTCCCTTTGATTTGCTAATTCATTACATAATTCATGCGCATTCTCGCGTCCCGCCCGCCGACTATATAGACGACGTAGGTGTTTGTTCCTAATTGGGAATTCGTAGCCTCCGAACGACGAATGAGAAAGCGTGCGCGGCATATATGTGGAACGAGAGAGGAGGATGGCGAAACGGAACGGGTGGAGAGGAGAATGGAGGCGAGTCGGCGAGGGAAATCTTTGAACGTCGCGATTAATTAGGCGCGATTATACGCTGAATATTGCGCCTGAATATTTTCCAGCACTTCCGCCGGGTAAGGACTATAAGCCTGCTCTCGCATAAGCGA
The DNA here is from genome assembly GCA_963942575.1 of Priocnemis perturbator. NCBI lineage: Eukaryota > Metazoa > Arthropoda > Insecta > Hymenoptera > Pompilidae > Priocnemis > Priocnemis perturbator. The sequence goes on from OZ012646.1 coordinate 12,031,863, forward strand.
GACTCACATTCTCTCGACGGAAGGACGGAGAGTATTATTGCCATTGTAATTCTTTCGCAGTTCGGCGCAACGTTCGTTTGCGCGGCCTGTTATTTCCTCTTGCTCCAGGTGTCGGGGCGTCGCGTCGGCTCGACGGTTTTTCAGGAAATAAACGTTTTACGTCGAAACGCGATAGTGATATATTATATATAGTCTGAAAAATGGAATGCGGCATAATTGCTAAGAGAGACGTCGACACAAACAAGGTTTTTACATGCAAAATGAGTTTATCGAAATCTTATCAGTCACTGGGATAGGTTCCCCGACTCGCTAATGGTTTCCAAAGTTTAGCATACAGGCACGGAGAAATAAACGCCGCGCCGGGAACTTAGAGTGCGACGAAAATGAACAGTCCACCTGGCGAGTGAGACAGGGGATGGAAAAGTCAGGGTCGCGTACGGATGCAGAATAAAGTGAGATGGGGAGGAAGGAAGGACGGTCATAGGAAACAGAAACTTTTAATGACCGAAAAGAAGAAATCCGTACAAACGAGTACGCATTAAGACGGATGGGAGGGGAAAAAAGAGGCTGGCGCAAAAAGACGCTCAGCACCTAACGTTCGACGGGTTTGACTCTGTCGGTTACCTTCCGCTGCACAGGGCCTTTTCCAACCCTCCAGTGGCATCTCCACCGCCACCTTCGTCGCCAGCTTCGTCGCCACCAGTAGCAAGCTCCAGCTCTCGGTGGTTTGTCATTCAAGGCACGCCGCCATAATTTGATATATTAGGTACACATAAGCGACGGCTGATCGCGGTTATTAGGTTGGATACACGGTACGACCCCCCTTCTTCTCCTCGTACCCCCATCGGAACGACCCCTGACCCGCGTTCGCCAACCTAGCCTCTCCTTCGATCCTCCGCCACCCCCTACGCGGCACCCTTCCCTTCTGTGTCGACCCTCCGCCCTCTCTTAGCCTAGCAATTCACATCGCGAGGCTAGTTGCTATGCCGCTCGCAGCCGCGAAATAGGATTATTATTATAGTCTGCACACCTACCGAGTCTGACGCGGAACAGCCACTTCCATCGTCTCACCCTTGCCTCTGTACTTCTTGTTCTGAATTTTCTTTTCTTTTTCCCTCGGCGCGCTCTTTCGCCCTCTCTCTTTATTCGCCGCTGTTCTTTTTCCTTTCTTAAGAATGCACGAGCACCGCTTCTCCTGTCTTGTAAAGGGGAATTTTAAAGGCTGTAGACGATATAACCGCTCTACCGACAGGGACGGCGTTTTTATGGACGGTCGTGTAACATTGCCTTTTTGTCAAGTGGCCGTTCTATAGACATGAGCGGGGGGGGGGGGGGGCGGTGCGATTTTTACCAGTTAATAGTGCTTTTATACGTTTGTGTTCCCTAGTGCAAGGAGGATGAGTCGGTAATTTGCACAACTAGATCGATAACTATCTTATTGCGAGTGTCCGTCCGTACCGCATACTTAGGCACTTATCTTACAGTCGCAATTGAAACTTGCCGGAGAATTGAAGTGCAGGTTGTATGTATGTATACAGAGTCAGTATCACTCGAGAAACTGTACACCCCGTCGTTCACGCAACATGGAGTATCTCGATACGCGAAAGTTTGCGGAGAGATTCGCGCAAAAACGGAACATTGAGTCGAGCAACTCATTTACAAGATCCTCCCGACTGATCGTGCTATCATTCCCCTTTTGGCTCTGCCCGTAAAAACTTCACTTTGCGCGTATTATTCGATACGAACCGACCCAATCGCCCCCGTGCGCTCTTTATTTTTGATTTTGCCCCGACACTCGGGCAATGTCGCGCGTCATTCGACGGGAAAAAGCCGGCGAATGGGCCGTGATCAATTTCGCAAGCGGCCGCGAAAAACAGAGTGCGAACCGTTAATTTAGCGAAATCGGCCGCGCGTCGCCGGCGGGTCGTGCGCTGGCTCGTCGATTCATTTAGCGCAAAGAAAAATTTACGGCTGAGGCCGTGAGCGAGGCGGAAAACGAGAGGCCGACGTCCGTTAAGCGAAAACTGCCAAAAACCGGGCTGACCGGCGGACCGGCGAACGGAAAAAAAAGCAAGCCAAAGGGGGCGGCCGGGCGGGGGAGGGGTGGGGGGGGACAAGGGATGGTCGAGGGGTGTCGCAAGGGGATGGCGGACGAGACAGGGAAGCGAACGAACCAACGACAGGGGCGTATCGCGCGCGGCGCGAATTAAGAGCGAGTGGCCGTTAATTCGGCCCGGCCAGTTTTCCGCAAATTGCCGTTAGGCGTCGGGGATATTTTTACAAGCAAATGACACGTACACGTATGTCGGCCCATACGTGCGATCCGCCCTGACGTCGTCCGATACAATCGACTTTCATCAACTTTCAGAGCCTCTCTGCTTCTGAAACGATCTGTATAGATTTGAGAGACGGACGACGGGCAAATTGCACCGGGCGTTACGTGACGCGCTGTTATGTCGCCGGCTTCTTATCGCCTAACTAGATATCGCAAACAGTATTGGTTACAAGAAACGTCGCTTATCAGAATCGCACACTCCCGTACGTCACGTACGTACGTTCAGATTCCGCGTCACGGCTTTCTTCGCTTGATACGGTACGTGTGGGCTGTATAAATAAAGGAACGCGGCCGGCCGATGAGCGAGATCGAAAATTGTGAAGGAAGGACGAAGAGAGCGGGTGAAAGGGTGGAAGAGAGAGAAAGGTGCATCCGATGTCGGGACTATTAATTGCCGGCGCATACGGGGTAGAAAGGACAAAAAAGAAAGAGACTGGAGGGGGAGGGGCGCTGTACAGAGAGCCGCTCTCGTTTTCAACGAAGCGATGACAAAGTTTATTTTCTTTATTTCAGCCTGGGCCCGCTTGGAAAAATAGTAACGGTTACACCTCTCCCATCGTCAGCCGCGCGAGTGGAAAGGATTAAAATTCATGGGCGCACGCCTCCGCTACGATTCGTATCAACGGTATGGCCGCGGAAAAGAAAAAAAGGGAGGAACACGGTGCCCGGCACCGTCCCCCCGCGGCTTTTTTTTCGGGTAAGCCGCGCTCTCTCTTTCTCTCTGTCTCTCTTCCATCGTTATTGACACGTCCTGTCTGCCACGCGCGCGCGCGCTCCGGCGCTCTCACCACTTTTGTCCCTTTGCACCCGTGTACAACGAGCCCGAGGCTTTTCCTATTCAGTTTGCCGCGGGCGAACTTTACGGAAACGTTTCGTCGAGCACGCTGCCGTTAATTTGATGGCCAACGCGGAATTTTAATTTTCTCGCTCATTATCGACCGATGAAACGTATACTCGATGAAAGGACGTCGATGTTTCGCAGGATAGAGTAATTTACGATAGCACTACGTGCAAAATGTAAGAATTGAGTCAACAGTTATTGTTCAAGATACTCGTTCTATCCTAAAGACCCTCTCAATGAAATGCAACGGCTACAGGTTCCATATAAAACGCGTGATACTGTTATTTGAAGCGATTAGCGCGCGTACACGTCCTTCATTTAATTACGTCATTACCCCCATAATTATCTGTCACACCGGCAGCGGCACTTTTACCGCGGGCCGCATTAAGAGACAGTGGCAAAATGATGCGAAATGTGCGGGACGCATTGGCGGTAATTGGCGTCATTTTTAACGAGCGCGCCTATCGAGGCCCCGGAGTCATTAGGGCACGCGGGACATCAACAGTTTCGAAAGCGTGCTGCCGGTACTGTAGCGCGCGCGATTCTGCACCCCTCGCAGCCTCCAGCTCGCAGCTCACCCACCTTTTTTCTCTCTCTCTTTTTTATTTTACCCTCCACGGCAAAATCAATATTCCCCTCTCCCCTTCTGAAGAATAGGCCGTCGTCGCTCGTCGCGGTACGAAGAAACGCGGTGACTACTCCGGTGGTACTCGTTAGGACGCTTGAAAAAGTTCAGGAACGAGTCTCCCTCTCGTTCCGTCTCGTTTCTTTGCTCTCTCTCTCTCTCTCTCACTGCCGCTCGCCTTCCTCTTTCGCGGCCCTCTTCCACCTCCTCCCACTCTTCCTCGTCCTCTTTCTCTCGCTCACGAGGTTGTCGCGGGAACTCGCGCGGTCTTAAGGGGGTGACTGTCCCTTCTTCAAGGGCCTTAATTGGGCTCCTCCGGAGCGGGAGTCCTTAAAGCGATTGCCGGTAAACCGGAGAGAAAACGATCGGCTCGTGGAAAATGGCGCAAACGAGGCGTCGCGCCTTCGGCTCTTAAAACCGCAGCAAGGGATACCGTCGTCGTTCTTCGCCTCTGTCTTTCCTTTCTGCCTCGCGCTCTCCTTCCCGCTCGTCGTCGAAAGAAGAATCACGGCCAGCCGTTGGCCGTTGCGCCTCGGCCATTAAAGTCGTTCCGCGCTTACTTCTCTCCTCCCCGGCAACCTCGTTGCTTCGATTATCCTCGGCAATTAGCGAAGTTCACCTCCGCCGCACCGGCGAATCGACTCGCTTTAATCTCCCTGTCAACGTTCACAATTTATCTGCTATTAAGAGGTATCGACCCGCGAGCACCGCGCGCTCGGGGAGGACGCGATCGCGGCGTAACGCGCAACGCGCAAGGCTTCTCACGACGTTAACAGATTAGACCGAGAGAACAGTCAATGTATTCCATGTTCCAGTTGTGTTCTCTAAGTATCGTGCGGTCGCGAGTGTTCGCGCAAGAACGAGGCAAACGCTGACCTATCATTGGAAGGAATTCCCCCAGCGCAGGGACTTTTCCGTTTAGTCTAGGCGAAGTGACAAATAATCGCGGCCGCGACGGTAACCATAAGGCCCGTCTGCTTCCTTTCGTCGGCATCGCGAACAGACCGCAATGGCGGCAGAAATTTATCCGCGCTATGCGCTCGGCGTGGCATTAAGTCGTCGGTAAAAGAGCCGTCGCGGGATGAAAGAGAGAACATAAACAGGAAGAGAGAGAGGGTAAGCATTTCGCGCCACTGGTTGAAGTTATTTTCGATACGGGCTTGCCCGGTCGCGGACGGCATCAAACGGAGTCACAAATCACTCGGAAGGCGCAGATTTGTCAGGGGCACGATTTAATATGGCCGTGGATTAAGACGCGCGCGCCATCCTCCCTCTGCGTGTATTACGTTTCGGATTTATCGACGCTTATTTGTGGCACGCGCGCGTGCCTTCTACTCCTATCTTACTGTCGCCTAACGTTGCGAGACAAACGCCTGACTGTCCGCACGGCGCAGACTCGACACCTCACTGAACAACAACGGCGGTGGCACGAACCAACACCCTCGTATGTCCACGAATTTTTACAAAAAAAAAGAGACAAAAAAAGTTGGAGCTAAAATCTGTTTCACGCGCTTTCGGGCGGATCCGCGGAGAATTTCTTCGCGAACGAAAAAACATGAAAAACGTTTTGGTATCGCGGTTATGGAACCGATGATCCTTCAACCCCGGCATTCAGTCCCGACACGATCGCCCCATACCTCTCCCCGTTGTTTTTTTTTTTCTTTCTACCACTACTCTGACCCACATCCGGCCAAATTGAGATTTATAAAGAGCGCGTTGTAAAACGCGTTCCCGTGTATGTTTTAACGTTACTCCGGGGACGTTGAAATTAATATCTCTAGCCTACGCGAGTCTAGGCGCGGCCGATTTCGCAATAAAACGTCTCACGGTACGCTCGCTTTCTTCTCGTCACGCTAATAGCGTCAAACAGCTACGGGGTCGGGGTAAGTTAAAGTAGCGTGGTTAATTGGTCGCAGCAACACAGAGGCTCGTCAATTAATTGGACATTTTTTTCTGCAGCAACCCCTTTGTCTACGCGGGGATCAAGCCGCGTTGGGAGGATACGAGTATCGACGTTGTATCGAGGAGGAGACAGGCCGGTGCGTCAAAGGACCTCGAGGAACGCCAGGACAAATACGTTTCGAGGCATGACGATCGTGTCATTTATTATTCAGTGATCGCAGAGGGGTTGGCCCCTGCCTGTGTACTTCGATCGTAGGTAAACGTCCTCTCGGTAACGCAGCGTGGACTTTACTTTAACGATTAGGTTTTTCGCGAGCATGCGAGACGACGTGTGTGCACATATTTGCCCGCGCGCAACGCTCCCGTAACAAAGAGCGAATGTACTGGGAATTAACCCCGACTCCCGGCGCGACCGTATAATCGAGACGGGATAGAATCATTACCCTGTCGAAAGTCGTGCTTGTTGCCGGCGAATGTCGGTACGGTATCGAAATTGACGACGAACGTTTTGTGAGCTCCAACGTCGCGCATGATTCTGTGGGTTATGGGGAATGGGTCGAGGATCTTTTCGGTATTAATTGTAGTACCATTCAAGAGATAAGACGTTCAACGAATATCGTCGGGCGCGAGTTTGGTTTAGACGAGCCTCAAGTGGGGTGTTGGATGACGGCGCCATACCGAATCGAGACTTTGTTTATTCCGAAAGACTTGAGAAGAAGTGATGCGTGGCGAGCGGGAATACGCGTGTGTATGTGAGTAACCCCCTTTGTACGCGTGTTTATTAGTATATTACTTAAGACGACAGACTAGCTGGTCTTAAGGACAGTCAGTTGCCGAAGTTTTGGACGGCACGAACGCGAGACCAGCATTCGAGTGTCTCGTAAATCTACGCTTTGCTCGAGTTTTCGCTGACAATTGTACCCGCAATATTTCTACTTGCTTCTGATTCTACAGTATTTAGAAATTCACATACCGATATTAATGTCTGCCAGAATTTAATATAACTTTCATGCAGAGAGTTTCAGAAAACAATCGCAGATTGAAAAATATTTCGCAAAACACAACTTGAATTTGTGCCCGCTTTGTCCAGAGAAGATCCTCGGCGTGATCCTCGCCGAGTCAACCGCTGACGCGTCCCTAAGAGAATGATTTATCCCCTTTGTACAACAACAACCATATTTACACGCCAAACACGGCAAAGCAAACAACGCTGCGTTGACAATATTTCACCCGCCGCCAGCGACGGGACTCGTTCGTCGTTTGGAAATTTTTGGTTCTCGACCTTTGAGGACCCGCTAATTCCTTCCCATACAACAACAAAAAAACAACGCTTCGCGCGTCGGCGCAAACAATCAATTATAATTCACCTCCCTCGCTTCAACATTGTTCCGTTCAACATTCGTTAGGCAGGAACATGTTGATGTGTTTAGTAAATAATTTGTGGGCTTAATTTATCGAAAGGCCAAAGTCCGCAAAACCTCACTACCCTAACGTGGTAGCAGGTACGTATCAATAGCCTACTCATATGCGCGCGAGTAACATGGAAGTGCCGCGTATGTGAACGGTGTATAAGCAAACGTCGCGCGCGCACACACCGTGCTCGCCGCACACACACACACGTACATGGACGATTGATCGAGGCACGCAGTTTCTCGTATGCCGAACGAGCAGGTGCATACACGTCATAGACGAACCGATCCATCAGGCTGGCTCTCGCATAGTTTTGCCCAGTCGTACGTGGAAATATTTATTCGGCCAAATTGTCCGTGATTGGCATGTAGATAGGAGGCGCGTATAGAAAGGAAACGATCGTCGCGTGGTTCACGTAAGTACCTCTAGGGGTGGTTAACGGCTAATAGGCCGATTGCCGACGTGCGCCACTTTTACGTCGCAATCACTCTCGTCGGGGAGGAAAAAAAAAATTTCCTCCACCTCGGTTAGCTCAGGGCCGATTATCCAATTGCGCGTCTAGGCGGCGTTAAATAAAAACACCCGTCATGTTGTAAACAAACGTCGAAACGTAGAGAGTGTATGGGGAACGCGGCAGAAAGAGAGCGTAATCGTTCGAAATGGACTTGCTTTCGGGCACGAGCGATGTCCGCTGTTATATCGATCATAGTAACTTTACGCGCGTCAAACGCGCTGCCAAACGCGCTCGAACGCTACGATGAAAGCCTTTTATTTTCGACGAATGTTCCATAGCACTACAATGTTAATCCGCGATATTGTTACGCCGCCTGCGATCGCCCCGAAAACGTCACTGTTTTTCGGATTTTTTTTTTTTAAGAACCATTTTCCCGGTTATTATTTCCGATTTCGAGCGCGATTGTTCGGATTTGAGTGACCGATTTTCGGATATTGACGCGCGCTGCTTTCTGCGCGTCAATAGGGATTTATTTCTTGTGCCGATGATTGACACGGAAAGACGATTATCTTCTGGCCACTCGAAATAATGCGTGTTATTTTTAATAGGAAGCCGTACGACGTACGTAAATAACTCAGCATATATGGAACGAAACGATTGTTTCGTACGTCTGGGTTAGGCCACTTTTGACGGGAAACGATCATGCAACGTGGAATAATCGTAGCTGAAAAAATATTCACCCAGCTCTACACAACCCCCACCGTCATTTCCCCGGGCATATTGACCGTGGAACAATAATTTTCCTCGCGTGCGTACTTAGATACACGTAAGCGACTCTTTTCCTGTTCTCGTCTTTTCTCTCTTTCAGCGTACAATCGAGAAATACGTTCGGCGGTGCGATCGATTCGAAAGTACCGAAAGGATCGGGGCGGGTCGAAAAATGAACGAAAGGAGCAGCTCATAACGGGAGATTACACGAGAGAGTGGCACGGCCAATTATAAATTTGCGCGAGCGATTTAACTTTATTTTGTTTCGCAATTACCGGGGGGGAAAATTAAAATCCCCGATATGACGCACTCGCGCAGTCCGGTCCCAGTCGCGCTTTTACACAAACTTTGTATTTTTCGCAGGCGACTCGCGATAAAATATTATACGAACAAAGCAGGGGTTCACGAGAGCCCGCTCGCACTCTGTCCCCCTTCTCTCTCTCTCTCTCTCTCTCTCTCTCTCTCTCTCTATTTCCCTCCCTCTGTCTCTCTCTATTTCCCTCCCTCATAAACACACTGTTATTTATAACGGGCGGATTGCGATTCGCCGTTTTAAACATCAATTACGCGAGCCGGTCTGCGTTGTCGCGCAAATTCCGTTGACACACTTATTATTGCCGCGTCGCCGTTATTATTGTTGCTGTTGTCGCCGCGATTACTATCGTTATTATAATTACGGGGCGAGTCATCAGCGCGTCCTAACGACGCCTAACGCCCCGATTATTTATCGTCATTAGCGGACTCGTTAGCGGCCTCGACGTATTATATCGCGACGTATACAACGAACTTGTTATATACATATATAAATATATGTACATATTAATACCTATGTACGAGACTGGGCCGAAAATAGGGGAACATCGTAATTTATAAGGATGGTCTCTTACTACCGCGCCAGAACGATCGGGGAAATATTAAGAACGCGTTTAGCGTACCACCCCCGACGGCCCGGTCGCGCTCGGTGTCTATTATTAGCCTCAAAGGGAAGCCTGTCAGCGCGAGTTACACATAAATGCCCGGCTAATATCTCGCCGATGACAAACGTGACGTACGTCCTTTTTCCCCGGAACGCATAAAACTCGACCGGCTCGACACCGTGAAGTTGAAGTGCCTCAAAAGACGCGAAGGCGTGCGCGGGACGGAATTTGAAACAAATCAACCGAGGGAGAGCACGCCGCCACTGCTGAATCTCAACCGTGAGAACTTTGCGGTAGGTGCTAACGCCTATTTGCAAATTTCCGACAATTTTGCGAGAGGTGCGGGCGAAGGAAGAGGGAAAGAAATGCAGGTGACGATAATTGCGCGAACGAAGCGGCCGACAGCTGATAAAAGTAACCGCGTTAATAAAGTTGGGGGCACGGACGCGACTCTGTGCTCGCCATTTTACACGCAATCCGCCAGCGCCGAATTCGGCCTGAAAGGATTCTATACGCTTACACTCTGTATCATACGCTTAATTTCACGGACATAAGTAGATGGACACGCACACACATTGCGTGGATGTGTACATCTTGTGGCCAGGCAATCGAGAATGTTTAACCGGCGGGCGATTCGCGAATATCGCGTTTGGTTCGGCATCAAACCGAGTAATGATATTTGGATAGTGCCTTGTATGACCCCCGAGGCGGCTTGCAGTCTCGCGATCGCTTAAACGCCTCCCTGATGGCGGGTATATATCTCGACCGACGCTGCTCGCCGGAAACTATAGGTAACCGAGTTAAACGCGAAAGATGGACGTTCACGGACATGCTCTCTCCGTGTGTCTGAGAGTATGCGCGGCCCTCTGTATAGATCCACACGTGCAAACACGCAGAGTACGACGTCTGCAAGGAGGGTGGCGTCGTTCGAAATAGTGCAAGCCTGACTGCTTCTAACAATAAGTCGATGAAATTAAAGTTGAACAGACGTTCACGTTCATTTGTCATAATCGTATGACAGATAATAACTTTGACGCGAACGAAACTCGTTTCAGCAACACGCAGCCGCGCGATAATGAACACTTGCGGCAGATTCCACACGAGGGAGAAGTAAGGCCGCTCATTAACATTCGTACGTATCGACCGTAAAAATTGCGCCGCGTCGGTACTGCCAAATAAAGAGAACGAAGTAACGTTCGCAATATTGGAACGTCTGTAGCGGAGAGCAGACTCGTTACCATAAGTCAGTCCCGAAAACGAGGAAGCCCGTCGTCCTGGCGGTGGTTCGGGAGAAAGCGGGAGGCAGCGGTGGCCGGAATTACAATAATTATAGAAGTCGGTGGACAGTACGTACGTATATACACACACACATATATCGAGGCTCAGAAATTAGGAAGTACGCCGGGGTTCGAGAGCGACGTTGCTGACCAAGGATAGGAAATTCACGGCAGCGGTGCGGTGGTCGTCGGTTTGGTCGTTGGCTAAGAGAGTACGGGGTCAGGGGTGAAAACTTCACCCCATTCCTGTTCGCCGACTGGTGGCCCGAATTAAGCGTCTAATTGTGAGGGCGACACGTGCAAGGGCCGAATGTGAGACGCGGCGAGGGTTAGATGACGGCGGGAAGGAAAGAGGAAGGCGGAGAGAAAGAGAATTAGAAGTCGCCGGAGAATGGAGAAGGACGCGGGCGAGCGGGGCAGCTTGGATATACGTGGGGGTCGGAGGTGAGAAGGTGGCATAGGTGAAGGTAGCAATTAACTTCTCCTCGCGAGATTAGAGCGAGTTATTACGAGATATCGAGCGACTTAACGGCAACACGCGAGAGACTTCAAAGGCAGTAATAAACTGCCTCTAATGAACCCCTTATCGCTGGTGCCGCCGCCACCGCCACCACCACCACCATCACCACCACCATCACCACCACCATCACCACCACCACCGTCACTACCGGCGTGCTCCCTCTCTCTTCAGCGCCACTATGCTTTCCTGGAGCGACCTACACTAAAGTACAACCCTACAACGTACGTGTCCACCCCTTCCACCCCCTCGAGCGCGATGTGGGCTGAATCGAGTCCTGAAAATTCACTAGCCTCCTTCACCCTCTCACTTTCTCCCCCTTCTGCCTCCTCCAACCACCCCCCGGCGCCTCGTGGCCAGGCCGCAACTCCTACCCCCGCGCTACGACGCCACTATTTCTTTTTCTTTTGTACACCGTTTGTCACGAGCCTCGTGATAAGGCACTATTACCACCATCGATCCGCTTGCCTGCCTGCCTGCCTACCTGGCCTACCGGCTGCCGACTGCCGAGCGCGGGATACTCGTCCTCCTCTTTCATCATCGCGTGCCCGACTCTATTGTATTCTGCCACTGTAAGTATTTTTCTCGGTAGGATAAATACGCCGGTCGTTTGCGCGTTTCGCGGACGGCGCGGCGTCGCGTTTCGCTTCGACGTGGTTCGAATGCCAATTGACCCGTCGAACTGGCCCGAGGGAAGTGCGCCTCGTTTCGCATACTTTGACAACGGCCTTAAATGCCCGAAAAAGTGAAACGAGTTGCGGAGAGAAAGAGAGAGAGAGAGAAGGTTGCTCTGGCCGGTTCCGCAAAATGACACACTTTCGTGGAATGAGAAAGGTTTCGTGGTTGGGATATTTTGTTGCCATCGGCATTGACATAGGTGGAATGATTGCCGTTCGTTGCAACTTTGTAATTTTTACATTTGTCTTCATTACAGGAAGTCGGTGTTTACGTTGTTGACTACTTTAATCAAAATAATTTCATCAATTTTATCGGTTTATAGGCATCAATTTTATCGGCTTTTTCAAATCAATATCATGTTATCAGCATTTATTAGTGCATCAATGCCAGGGTGTACCAGGAATCAATCAGAAGTGGCAAGCTATCTTGCAAGACAATAAACAGCGAAGGTCTGTTAATCGAGTCCTTCTATCGTCAATAGATCTGTGTCGCGAAATCTCTTATCGGAGTAATTGTTAGAGTCACTACGGATTATTGTCGGTGGTCAGGGCGAGTATTTAATCAACACGCGGATATGCCTCGATAATTGACAATATTAATTTGTGCGTCATAACAAAGGATCTCGCAATCGACTGGTAAAAATGAAACATCACGATACGAAGCAACGCCGACCGTGACTCGATAAATTGCCATGCTATACCGCGTCTTTTTTCCTACCCTTTTTTTTTTGCCCCGCGACAGATAAGAGTAATTCACCTAGCTTATCCATCTCGTATTCCCGTCCATCCCGATCGGCGACAGTTAAGTCGTGTAAGTGTACCGAAGTAACATAATTCCGCTTGTTTATCGAGCGCACTCTCCTTTTTCACCGCATTCTATCGCTCGGTTATATCAGACCGCGCGTGCGCGCAATATCTATCGGTAATCTTCCTTCGAAACACCCCACTTAAACTGGCCGATCCACAAACCATCTTTACTCTCTGTAACACGCTGATCAATTTTGAAGCACCTCTCCCGCTTTTCGTCTTACTCGGAGAGGTTGGCTCTCGCTGCGATTTTGCTGTGACATAGAAAGTGGTTTCTTGTTCCCGAAGTTTTAACGCGGCAATGCAATTCGGAAAACGCCAACCGTCGTCGTCGACTTACGTTCACTCAATTCCGACCGCTGCGCCGGTGATGCGGACGATGAAATTGTGGTGGCAATAATGGGTGCGACGCTTCTGACGCCGCAGTTGTAAAACGTAACGACAGAATGCGCGCGCGCACGCGCACGCGACTTTTTCGCCGGGGAATTAGATGAGCGCTGCGAATTCGGATTTAGCAGGAGCATTCGAAAACGCGAAAGCGGGCGAGAGCAAGATATTTTCGCCGCTAGACAATTCCTGTTAATGGGATTACAGGGACTACCGCTACGAGCCACCGACCGATCTCGAAAGGGTTACGAACTTCCTCGAAGAACTCTCGCCGTCTCTCACTTTCGCGTGCACACACGCCGTTTCCCTCTCTTCCTCTTTCACGCGGAGATACACGCTGTCCCAACGTCTTGGTGCCGGTGCGGAATAGCGCGAGAGGCGGCGTGGAGCTAGAGAGACGACGCACCCTGTCGCCGAGCTCCGTCAAGCCCAATCATGTTGATTCAACAAAGTACCCACCTACCAAATTGCTGGAATTTGGTATTCGGCCAGAAAGGTGGAGAAGGAGGGGGACGGGTAGGATGGGGAAGGACGAGAGTTTGGGGGATGAAGAAGGAGGAAGAGAACCGAAGGAGCGTGAGGGGTGAGCCGGCAGGGGTGAGTGTAGTAAGAGAGAACGAGATAGAGAGAGAGAGAGAGAGAGAGAGAGAGAGAGGGGTTGAAGCGGTCTGATTGCACATCTAGGCCAAACCAGCACCACGACGACGTCGCTCCAGCGGAAAGCCGAGCGATGATTGGCCGTTCCTCCTCGTTCTGTCTCTCTCCCGGCTCGTGCACCCTCGAGCTGGCTCTCTCACCCCTGCGCGTTCAATCCCTTCAGCCCTCGTCCGTGCAGCCGAAACCCGATGGCGCTAGAGGCTGGGGGGTGATTGGACGCATCTCGGTGATTGTGGCACCCACCGCCACCCCGTCCGCCCCGTCCACGTCGCCCTGCGCTCCCCCTCCGCTCTCAGCCCCGAGCACCCCGCCAAGCCCCTTCCGCCGGCACCGAGTCACCCACCCACTCGTACTCCCTCCTACACGGCTGTAAATCGAGTTTACCCTCTTGCCGTGGCTCAGCCCTTCAATCAAACTGATTGAAACATTCCTTGAATCCAAAAGAAACGAACCACTATCCCTCCCTTCCTTCTTCCACCGCTCTCTCTCTCTCCCTCTCCCTCTCTCTTGCTCTTTCTGTTTCTCGTCTTCTCTCCTCTTCTTCCTCTTTCCCCTTTCACCCTCTTTCCGTCTCCTATGCTCTCTCACACGTGCTCCCGGTCCCCCCACGGCCCCGATCTAGGTCTCTCTTTCTTCTTCTCGATCTCGGTCGCACTCTCCTCCCAGCGTCATCCGGTCCGACGCACTCCCACCACCCCTCCAGTTGCCGGACCTGTCGATGCTTCCGCGGCATCACGCTAGTCAATGCTATTTCTTTCGGGTTTCCAGTTTTTTCCTATCCCGTTTTACCCCGATCGATCCCCGTGGAGCGCGGCAATGCGGGGAAAGGATAATCACTGGGCCACGTCGTGGTGGCGACTATTTCTCCAAGCGTTGCCCGCCCAATATTTCTTACGACCTATTTGATGACTCAGGATATCTAATGTATGCATACGTGGCACGTGGAAAGTAAACGCGTTGCACGATTCATTCCGATCGCCGCGAAAGACTTTACTAACAATAAGTGTGACTTTTAGGAAGCAACAAGGAAACGTGCTGATGGACGTCAAGATGGACGCTCCGCTTGCACCCCTCTCACGCCTCTCCGCCACCCGGAACTACCCAAGGCAGGAGGGAGGCGTCTCGTGGTCAAATATTGATACTACGCTAGACTAAATCGTTCGACTGTGCTAACAGATTAGGACGTACGTGTGCTGCGCCCGAATCGTTGCAATCGTATGACGAGAAGAGGACGCCGTGAAGGGGAAGGGGAAGAAGTGCGGATCCTACAATGGTTCTTGCACTCCCGACGTCCTCCGGTTGAAATTTCGGCCATATCGTGGACTCTCGATTCGATTGACTGGCGTCGACGTATAATCGTCTTGCCGCCGCGCCGCGCCGGCGACAAATATGTTCAGTCAAACGCGTACTGCTTCACTCGTACGCGGGTCCCGGGACGCTTAATTCGCGCAAACGTCCGTCGCGCATTCCCCACCCTCCGCATCAAGGCAAAATTAGTTGCAACGAATGGGCATAATATATAGGGCAGAATACGGGCGCATAATGCGGAGCTTAATTAACGTAACTTCGTTACACGCGCAATTGCCGTCGGGCGGCTAACAACCGTTCGCCGTGACGAAAGTTCACTTTTCGGCATAAGTGATCTCTTCTTGGCATGGCGGGGACGTTTCTAGCTGCCGCTAGTCACGGCGACTGATAAATTGAAAACGCGCCCGGCCCCTCATGGCATTCTCGCAATCGTCCGAACAATTTATCCGGTTGCCACGTTCACCTGGTACCGTTTTAGCGTCTAATTAATAAGAATATCGCGTTTCGACGCGGCGGCGGCGGACATTAATAACACCCCCGCGGCCCCGTCGCCCTTCGTTATTTCGAGTTTACTTTGCGCGGGAACAAGAGGAGACAGTACAGAAATACGAATCGTGCCCGTCCTTTTCCGTAATGAGAACGGTCAGCGGGACTGAAAAATTGACGAAAAGAAGGGGCGCGCGCACGAGCCTCGACCGACGTTTCCTACCTTCTTGCCAGTGAGGTGGATACATACACACCGGCAGGCTCGCTACACGGACTCCGACACACCGGGTTGCGCCGATCTATTTTCGGGACGGGCCTAACTAAGTTCAGCGTCTGTTTCTCATTAAATTGCGCTGTGACCTCGAATCCTCTAAATTTGGATGCCCTGCGGGGTCCCCGCGCCGATTAGGTACATATTCACAATAGGCAGGGAGAGGGCGGGCGACAATAAGCGCGCGCGCGCGTTTGAAATTTTCTATCTGCAAATTGCTCCGCGACTCGCCTCGATGTATCGATAGCGATACGAATATTCGTCGGGGGGACATTTGTCATTGGTCGAGCGAAGTACATCGAATGCGTCTAGTGGAATGGGTAAAAGGGATAGGGTTAAAATGTTAAAAATCGTCCACGCTGGAAACAGTCTGTAAACGCGCGCTGATTACAGTGCCGTTAGCAAGTTCAAAAAGTCTTATGCAACTTATAGTCCAGAACTGATAGTTTAGAATTTCTCCATTTTGAATCGGGCCTCACGTCAAAACTATTAATCCGACACTATTAGTTGTATTAGATTTTTTTGAAGGTAAAAATATGCACTGCGTGATGTATCTGGCCTGTACCTCGTCTGTGATTGGGGTCAACGAATTTTATTTGCGAAACGCGGAATTTGAATGCCCGATGGCCGCGCTCTAACGAAATTACCGACAATGTTAGCGGTGGATTTCGGAAGGTGGAGACGGGGTCGGTAGAAGGGCGAGGAAAGATTAAAGGACGAGAGTGTAATTACGGATTGAGAAGTCAGACGACAGCTTTGTAGTTTGCAGTTAATTTACACGAATGGAATGTTGATTGCGCGCTGCCGATGCCGAGACTCTCTCTCTCTCTCTCTCTCTCTCTCTCTCTCTCTCTCTCTCTGTCTCTCTTCCTTCCCCTACCTCTTCGCGTCTCTCACACTCTTTCCCTCTCTACGTCGATCTATCCCTTTCTGGCAAACACGTTGCGCGTTTATTTATCCCGTCGCGGAGGAAGTCGGCGATAATGACAATCGCGGTATTTCTCAGCGAGATACGATACGCCGAGTCTTTTGCGACGATTTCAAAGATAACTTCTTTGGCGACCTTCGTCAGCGATTTCATTGGCCAGTGCCAGCGCGCGCGCGCACACACTGCTTTCGTAATGACATTATTTACGCGCACAAACCAAATGCCATTTCCATGCGCTTAAATTCACTCCCGGTACTGAAACGTATTCTTGTTCACATTTAATAGACTGAAATGCATTCTTGATCCCGCTGGAATCAGCTGTAGGATGTTAAAATTGATGTTTCACCGCTCTTAACACATTGCGATTTCCGTCGATTTATCGAATAGAGTAACCGGATTTGAACGTGCATACGATCGATACGTTGTCTCTAATCGACCGTATTAATAACTACAAACACGATCGATTGAATGACGTACGAAAAAACATTAAAATATCGCATAATCGCAGTTAACGCGGTATAAAGCCTTTTCATTCTCAGCCTTTGCCCGGCATTCATTGCATCACCTGGCCACGGGCGCACATTGCGTGCACATTGGCGTCGACATCTGCGCCTCGTTTCCCCTCTGAGAACGAACACAGGCCCTGAAATGGCGCTTACGTTACACCACGCAAGTTCACGTATCACGCGTATGCTCTGTTTGTTTCGAGTCAGTCCTAGGCTAATGAACGCTTCTTCGGATTTCCATTTAACCGCGCGTACCTCGTTTCATCTAGCGCCGTGGAATTTTTTTTCCAGCGGAACGGCCAAATGTAATTATCTCACTTGTAATTACGGCATAATATATTATGCTGTGCCATATGTATAGCCGGGATATGTTATAACGATATATCATCGCGCGGACGTTATTTACTGGTATTATGCCGGAGTGAACTTAGCATAATAATACACGCGTTAAGATAGCGTCAATGTTGCTGCACGTAACATTATGGCAGTGTAATAGTAGCACGGCTAGTATCGGCGATCCTGACAAACAGAAGTCTCAGTCATCCTAAATTTTTCTCCGCGTCTTTCGATCGTTGCAAATACCTTGCGGTAATTGTACAGCAGATGTTACGGTTGTACGAATATCAGTTTCGATAATTCCCATGATGGCGAATATTTGACAGGTGCCAGCACTCACCTTCTGTAGTCGCTCTTGCAGAGGATCATGCCGCTTCTGGTGTAGCACGAGTGGCCGATTTCCGCCAATGCCGCGCCGCAATACGTGCACTTGAGGCAGCCGTTATGCCAATAGCGATCCATCGCGAGCAAGAGCCATCTTTCCACTATTTGTCCGCCACAACCCGCGCACTGTTGGATGCCCGTTGGTCCGCTCGGGCCGCCTTCTTGCTGCAACAGAGAAAAGAGGATCGCACGTTACGGCCGTGTCAACAGACACAAAGGCTAAACCGTGGAAAAGTACCGAGACCGAGTAGCCCCAGGGGTTGAGGGGACCAAATTTGTACCCTCCGTCAGGAGTTCAGGACCTCAACCCCTGAAAAGGTAAAATCAAACTATGTCACTCGAATGACATTATTAACACATTGACCGGCACGAGAAACTCGATAAGGCTTTGCCGGGAATCATGATAAATATCCGAAGATACGACGGAAAGTATTATTATTGGGCGACGTGACTTTTTCTAAGTAGTTACGAGATATTTGACGCGTGGAACTCATTCAGTTATTTTCCAAAGTTTATTTCAACCTTCTCCAACTTACATCGCGGACGGAAGATAATGGATTCTCATAGTGCACTGCTTCCCTTGCCCTTTTTCCCTATATTTACCCCTATGATCATCTTTCCATTACGCATTCTCTCACCTATACTTATTTGCTCTCTTTTTTTTCTCCATGGAAGTTAGTCCGGCTAAGTACGAAAGTGCGCGCAAGAATAAAAGTTTCCTAGGTTTCACTCGCAGCCAGCAGGTTTCACAATACTCTGCCTGGCGTCGGCTAAATAAGCCGTAGAGGCTCGCGCAACACGCGCGTTCGCGCTCGCGCTCTCTGCCCGATGGAATTCATTCGCGCCGATATCAGTTTTAGGCCGGCCAATTAGCCGGGCGAACGACGTTTCCAGTTACACGTTCGATTACGTTTAATCGCGCGCGCACACACACCCTCCTGGCGCACCGCTTTGTGTCGGCGGACGGGGCAGATAGGATCGGCTCGTGCGAAATGTTGAGAAAGTTCAAAGCTCGCCTCCTTCGTATTAATGCAACGGCCGCGCCACCCTCTTCTCCTTGGTCCGCCAGGGTTGGGCAAAAAATGTCCTTGCAGCACGACGGAGCGACAATTTATCAGGGCGAAACGTCTAACGGCGCGCGGCCGGGAAACTATTATCGCCGAGGAGAAGGAGGAGGAGGAGGAAAGGGGGCGAAGTCAATTTCCGCGGCGCAGCAACATTTTCTTCACATTGTGTGTGCAGGCCAACGCGACGCGACGTTCGGGTAACTAGAGCCCCGTTCATTCCCATCCACTCACTTAATTACGCTCACGTTTCGTCAGTTTTCAGTGATTTTATCGAGTAAGCGCCGTCTGCGAGTCGGTGGGGGACTTGAAACAATAATTGCACAAACGCGCGATCGTTCCGGCGACTTGGCGCGGCGCAAACTTCATTCGTCATTGTTGGACGATCGCCGTTTGATTCGGCGAGATACGTCACTCCGAAACTCTTTCGCCGCGGAGCGTGTGTGATGCAGACTGAATTACCCGCTCGTTTTACCCTCGCGAGAGTCCGTTCTGCAAGTGCAGCTGTTACGTCGGTCGGGCCACGAGGTAAATGAAGATTTTTCGATCGGCACTGTCTTCGGACGACCGGGGAACTTTAAACGGTCGACTGTGATTTAGCCAAAAAGGCGACGGAACTATCTTCAGCCTCAATCTCGCGGTAAACGAGTCGCGCGCACGCTTCCTTTCACTCGCGCTAATGGATTTCTCTGCCTCCGTCGCTCTAACTCGAATTTACTGTTACACAGTCGCGATGACGAAAAAAAGTATTCTCTCCGGGCGCGCAGCTACGTATACACGTACACATCTTTGACATCCAGCGTCTGAGCTCTGCGTCAGCGTAATAAGTAGTTTTGGCAGTGCACGCAATCGCGACGAATTTTTGGCAATCGACTCTCGTCGGTAGATAAAAAGCATTGTTCGTCTTTCGGAAGAATTTTCCAACGATAAATTGGCCCAGTGGTGGACGAGACGGGAAAGGGCCGGTCGGTTGTTTTTCACGAATTCTTGGCGTGAAAGATCCGACCGATTGGATGTCGTCGCAATAAACATTTTTGGCAGTACCGCGAGCGATGAAGATTCCTCTTTGGCAATCGCCGTGGATCTTTGGATATCATGCGCAAGGACGGCCATCGGGTAATTCGTACGACTTCCGTTTGCAAGCTATGCCCTTCTTGCGAATGGGACGAAACGACGAAAACGGGTCAGTCGGGAGTCGCGATGAATGTAAAGCGAGAAACAGAAGGGCGCGTGCTGACGGTATTAAGAGAGTCCCCAATGCACGCCAGACGCCTTAATATCCTCCGACAAGGACTCTTGGCAGTCGCCATCGCTTGGAACTCGTGGCCTCGCGGTAATCATCCGAGTAGATGGAAGAAGAAGGCGTACACGAAAATATTCCGCGTAAGAAAATTGAATCAAAAGTCTTGCCCGAGCGAAAGCATGACAGGAGTGTACTGTGCACTTGCTCCGAAATCCTGGATTAGGATAATGGCTCGAGCCAATTGGAATAAGCTAGTATCGGAAGCTACCGCGGTGTACTACGCACTCGTTTAGATATTACGCATCGCACAAAGTGCAGAGCGCGCGCTTTCTAAAACTGCGTCTATTGATAAAGATCAGAATTCCAGTGCTCACTTTCGAAAATCTTGTTTGCATGTAAATCGGTTCACACGCATAGCAACAAAATGAATTTTTCTTAAGAACCTTGGGAGCACACATGCCTGTACATTGAAGTAGAATCTAAACAAAACTCCTTTGCACTTGCTCAACAAAGCTTCCTTGATTGACATACACTTGATCGCGCACTCAACGAACTCGTAACGAACTTCTGCAAGAACTGATGCACATTCATAGAAACAACTGGTTCTCACACACCGAGGCAACGTTTTAAGAAATATCGTTTCGCGGTCCGTCGACTACCCAGAAATCGAATAAAGGGAGCATTTGAAACTAATTCCATGAAAAACAGGCACGCGCAGTTAGAAATCCCGCCCAAGCAGATTTCCTAAGAAGCTACAGTACTCGAAACGTTCACTATTATACTCCGAAACGGAACCTCTCGAAAGAGACCCTTAACACACTTACGCGCGAACGTTAAAATCGTGCATGAGAAGTCTTATACGTGTACCCATAAAGAGGCACGCGCGCGTGCGCACGAATTTCGATTGCGCAAGGCAAATGGGTAAAGCCATGAAATAAAAAAAGCTGTGTGTCTGCTTCGGAGTAACGTCGCAGGAAACACGAGTATACTCGGGGCCATAGTCGTCGGACCACGTTCGCGCTACGTTCCAACGCGCAGGAGTTGAAATATCACCGCGAGAAATCCTTGATCCTTACAATTTTGTCGCCGGGGAAGCACTTCATCTGATTCATCCGCGACGTGATGGCGCTATAGTGATGAGCGTGAACCTCCATGGTGCTCTGCGATGGAAAAATATTCTCACGTAGAGCTCCCTTTCTCTCTCTCTCTCTGTCCCTCTCTCTGTCTCTTGGTCTCCCCCTCTTCCTCACTCGCTCCTCTATCTCTCGAAAGCCGTGAAACTCGTAGGCCGCGTTGCAGAGGCGAGGCAGGAAAGCAGGATACAGGGTGACTCGTCCTTGCACTTGCACCTCTTCTCTCGCTTCACGATTCGCTCGCACACAATCACAGCTATGGACGGCCACGACGACGACGACAACGACGGCGACGAGACGATGATATCATTCGTCCTCGCGCAGAAATATTCCAGATAACGCACTCACTTGAAATTTCCCACTCTCCGTGGTCTCACTGCACGCACGTTTCGTTCACGGCGACATAACGGGCGCGACAATCGACGCAACGTTTATTCGCGGATTATCACGGCAACGAGAAAAAGTGTCGAATGAGAGGAAAGGGAGAAAAGGGAAAGGAAGAAGTAGGAAAGAAGCAAAGCCGGAATTTTCGTTCCGCCAAACTCCGGCGTTCTCCGACGGTAGGAAGATCTAAGGCGAGACGTGGATCTCGATTCAGCGGAGGTAAAAGAGAGAGAGAGATAGAAAGAGACGGATAGGAGGAGGAGGATGAGGAGGAGGAGGAGGAGGTGGAGCCAAGTCGTGCTTTCACGAAACCACAACGATCGAGATTCGCCTCGAACTGGTGTAAGAGTAGTCACCGTGGTGTGGATCCTTCGATAGAATTTCGCGGCCAAGGGAAGCGGCCGGACGAACGACGAGAGTATGGGGAGTCGAGGGGTGAAAAGATGGGGTGAGACAGAGAGACGTGCACGGTGCTGGCGAGGGAGGAAGAGGAGGAAATCGGAGGAGGGAGGAGACTCGGAGGGAAGGTCAGAAGGTGGACGCAAATACATGCGGCGCGAACGAGCACAAAGAAGCGAAGAGGAAGGCGAAGCGGTCCCGACCGAAGTCAGAACCCAACTGACTGGTCTGTCGGTACTGCTTTGGGCCCCTGAATGCCTCGCGGGGCCTCTGGGTTCAGGTACCCCGGCGGTTGAGGAGAGGAGAGTCGGGGCCGTCGTGGTGGGGGAAATAAAAAGGCGAGCCTAGAAAGGACCTAACTAACGCTGAAAGGGGACGGGACCCATCCGTGCGGCCCGACACGAGCGAAGGAGAGGGAGAAAAGCGCTGGAGAAGGACGGCGCGAGGCGAGCGAGCGAGTGAATAGCTGGGGAGAGAGAAAGACGCGAAACGGTCGATGGGAGAGAGAGAGAGAGACGGGACGGGACTGAAAGAGAGGAAGGGAAACGGTCCCTCGCAGTCCCCTCCGCCCCTATTCAATTATATTTCTCCATGGTAAATGCCCATATTGTTACGTTTGTCAATGGCGAGCTAAGTGAGGGCCACGCAGACGGATAATGCCCCGCTGAATTCTAGCCTGCGCGACCCTTGCCTCTCTTCCCGACGTTTCCTCGATCTCCTTTCTTGCCGGTCCCCTCCCAGCCGCCTCCTCCTACTTCTCCTTTCTCGACTAGAACCGGGCTCGCCGTTGCCGATCCCGACGATATTCCGGGACCACCTGTATGCCCGACCTGATTTTCTTACGCCACTGACACGGTTGCGCTGGGAACGAATCGTTCGCGAACGAGGCACACTGGCTGATTTGGCAAGGCATTGAAACCGCGTGAAGGGCCAATTTCACGATTGTATAATATACAATTCGAGTAGGGTCGGACGCATTACGCATCATTGTCTCCGTGACGCCGTTCGCGACACCATTGTCTTCAATGCAATTCTGCGTCACGCGACTCTTTGGCAGTGCATAAATCACGAGCCTCGCAAAGCGGTTCGCGTCATCGAATTCGTCCAGTGTACGTAAAACCAGTTCTGTCGACATCTAGTCTAGGCACTTGGACTCTAAGCGGCACGCAGCACATCGTTGGCTTGATCCAGTCACGCGCCCGAGTATATTAATAATTTCTCTTCGCATCGACACAACGTCGATACGCACTTTGAACGACGCTGCTTGTCGTTCGCCAGCACCTATGAATTTCGAGCGACGAAAATAATGGCCCCGCGAGTTACGTCAGTGAGGAATCGTGGCATTCAAGGTAATAACCGAACAGTCGAACGAGGCGAATTGCTTCGTCGATACTAATGCACGAAAGCCAACGAGATTGGCGGACAAATCGAAGGACGCAAGGACGCGGCGGGCTTCGTGATCGACGATCTGTAATTACGTGCACCAGTGGTTAGCAGGAGTACAATTCGTAAGATTTATTCAGCAAGGTCGCGGGTGAGCTGGATAGTTGGCGAAAACGTGTCGACGCATCCTTGACAGCCTCGCTGAGCGGCGAGCCGTGCGTATCGGATATCATAAGTGTGTATAATGCCCCTCGGCCGTTCGTTCCGCGGGCACTTCCGGTTACGAAACTTTCACCCATGGTCATTCTCGCGCGACGAGCCGGCATAGAAAGTAGAATTTAATCGGCTCCGAATGCGGAAATTATCTGTCGTGCAAATCCGCCGGAACTTATTCCACCGTAAGCGCGCCTGCTAATTGTACCGGGTTATTTCGCCTGCGGATGCTTGATTTTTGACGTAATTGAAAGTAGCCGTGACGTTACAGTGGTTACCACCTCGTTTTCTTACCTGACGTTCGACACATTTCTCTTTTCTCATTCGCTAGTTCTCTGCCGACGATTGTGTAACCATTTTTTTTCCACGATATTCGAGAGATCGGTTGACAACGGTCAATTTCTTCTCATTGCGAAGAATTCGGGAACGGTTACGGTACGCGGCCTGTACCTGGTCGTTTAACAATACGACGTTAATCACCCAAAAGATCGCGCGCGCGCGCGCGCTGCATCGTTCGTCCAAATTATTCCCCTCATTCAATCACATTCAACCACGGTCAACTTCATTATATCCTCACTTTCGAAAGTCTCTTGTGTAAAAGTCCGCACTCGGATTCGACGCGGCACTAATCTTAAGAATAAACGTGGATAGAATAATCGCCGGTTGGGCTCCCCCAAAATAGCTCAACTACCTAGAAAACCCTAATCCATAACATACAAACATCCGGACCGTCCACATGATAATCCAATCATTCCCGAAACCTCAATTTGAGACACCATTCATCTTGGCCATAGAAATGTGATTAAAAGGCGGGCACGTCGGCAGATCAATTCTACACGCAACGGCATCGTAATCAAGCTAAAATCCACGACGCTCCGAAGCGTTCAGCCGGCCGATTACCCTTTTACCGACTAACGCAATAATACGTAACATCAAATCTTAATTATAAACGAACAGCCTCAAAAGCAATTACAGCGGGAATCGAATAGACCTTTCTATCGATTACGGCTCTTACCTTAAGTGTACAATTGTTATTGTGATTGACCGGTGGATACGCCGGATGTCCCGGTAGATGCGGGTGTGGATGTCCGGGATGATGTGGATGATCCGCCATCATGCCGCCACCCCCGTGAT
This sequence comes from Priocnemis perturbator, assembly GCA_963942575.1. Classification (NCBI taxonomy): domain Eukaryota; kingdom Metazoa; phylum Arthropoda; class Insecta; order Hymenoptera; family Pompilidae; genus Priocnemis; species Priocnemis perturbator. The sequence continues at coordinate 12,056,609 of OZ012646.1, forward strand.
GATGCCCATTACTACCCATACCCTGTCCACCCTGCAGGGAGGCGTAAGGGGTCGCCGGGTCGTTTCCAGCCCCGTGGGGTGGCGAGTGTGGACTGGGCAGATCGGGCGTTGTCGTGGTGCCTCCACCTCCACCCCCGCCCCCTCCACCGCCGGAACCATATCCGTGATGGGGACCCCCTGGCCCAGAATGATGTGGGCTGCTCGAGAGCGAGGGGTGATGGGGGTAGGCAGCGGGATGGCCCGGGTGGTGGGGGTTCATACCAGCGGTTAGAGCGCTCGCCAGCTTGACCGATGGAGAGGTGGGCCCAAGGAGCCCACCGACAGCTTAGCGCGACGAAAAAGTTTACTTTCCTGCGTGACCGGGGGGTGCGTATTACTGGGGCCCGAGGACGTCAAGCCTCGAACCGGCCTTCTGCTTCCGGCTCTCCCGAGATATCTGGAACAAAACAACAAATGCGCTACGTCAGTACTTGTCTTTTAAGACGACGCATCAGTAAGTTAGCTACCGAAACGATGCATTTTCGGTACGCCATCGAAATCGTCGCCGCATTAATGTTTCATTTAATGGGCGCAACGAGAGGTGCAGTGTATCAATTTATTGTCGTCGTCGTCGATTTCATAATGTCGTCGATCCTAATGAAAGAGCAGTTTGTCGGAGAGGCGTTTTCGAGGCTGGTTGCGCGAAAGAGGGTACCGATGAGATAGAGGAAGGTAGTATCAGAAGAAAGGCGACCGATGAGGGAGAGGGTACTTTTACGAGCGAGCAATTCGCGAAAGAGTTCGTCAGCCGAGGAAATATTTAAATTCAATCCGGATGCGAGGGCACTAAAACACGACGGATCGCAAGAAGAGATCCGGTGACTGTCTGGGGTGGTAAATGCAGCCGTTCCACCCCCTCCCTTCCTCGCTCGCTCTTTTCTGCAGCTTTTTTGTCTTCAGCCCCCTCCTTCCGGTTGTATCGCGGACAACGGTTGCGAAATAAGATGTATTCAGTCGCGAGCGCACGAGAAGACGTCGAGTGAGGAGCGAGATGGGAGAGGGAGGAAGGGGGCGAAGGTGGAAAAGAACACAGGGAGAGAGCGAGGGCGAGTAAGAGGAAGGTCGCCAGTAAAACCAACATTTTACGAGTATTGTATACTGCTACTTTTCTCGTCGGGCCCTCCAGCCTTATCCACTCTAATTAAGCATTCTATCGTTTTAATTATAGGCTGTCCCTAGGCCCATTACGAGCGCAGGACATTGCAAGCTCGAAACAATATCCGAGTATTTCCCCGGTTGGCGGTGATTAGTAACGCTTTTACGCTCGGGGTCGTACAAGACGTTTTCCTCATTCTATGGGCCGGCTACGCGGAATCTTGCGACATAGAGATTGCACGATTTGTTCACCCGGCGAAAAGGAATCTGCAGCAAATTCTTCGAGCGAGGCGACATAAGTAATTGACATGTGCGTGCGGCGGAGAAATTGAAGAACAGAAGCCATTGCTAATATTCATTTCGGCCGCTTTACGGAGATAAACGTTCAAATCAAATCCAATTGCTTTTATCGTTCCCACGTCAACTGCGTCAAAGACGGAAAAAAGGCTACGACTCGTAATAACGATCGCCGTTAAGAGATCCGGTGAAGTCGAGAAAGCGAAAGGCTCGACATTTTCATTTTTCCCGTCTAGGCAGAGTCGGAGGCCGCGTTGATCGATCGTAGGCGTTCCGACATCAAAGGCCTAATTTTCCGGCTGCTAATTCGAGCTGAGGCGACCGAGAGAGAAAGGGGACGAAGAAAGTGAGCGCGAAAACCGGGAGAAGGCGGTAGAAGCAGACGGCAGAGTGAGTGAGAGAGAGAGAGAGAGAGGCTCCAAAGAAGAGAGCCGAAGGTGTTAGAACGAAACGGTCGGAAACGAAAGAGAGGCGAAGGCCCAAAGTTGGATGGGTCGATAAACGTGGGGAATCGGTCTTTCCCCGATCGAATCGACCAATCGTCGGTGCTGAAGGAGTGAGAACCGTCGCCGGAAGCGGCCCTCCAGCTCTCCCCATTGTGCCGGCGACGGAACAAAGCTCGCTCTAATTACTCGCCTTTATGATCTTTTCCTGCATCCAATCAGATTTCCTCATTTAACTCGCCCTCTGGAAAGTAATCTCGTTTGCTCGCCCGCTCCGTGGCTCGGCGCGAGAGCCTTCGACGTTCTGTCGCGAGGTCGGACGCGTCGTGGCCGCGGATCGTACGCCACAGATTTTCATGCTGTACGAGAGAAATCTTATGGACGCAAATTTCCACGTCGATATACTTTACGATTTACTTTCAAGTTGTGCCACTGTATACTGTACTGTACGGCTTATGGCATCTCGTACGCGCGGACCTTATGACGGTACCGTTATGCGAACAAAGTGCATATTAATTGAGCAGGTGCGACTTGGTGAATCGAAGGGAAGCGAAGGTGTGTGCCATTCTATACACCTTCACCTACGACGCAGACCCTGAATACATACCGTTCGGCAACGAACGCACACCCCTGTCACTTAGGAAGCATTCTTCGCCGGAACAAAATAGAGAAAGTGACAACTCTTACGGCCATTGAAAGACCGACGATTTCGTACACCCCCGCCGCGTCGGTTGGACCGTACGTCGATCTCCGGTTGCGGTACCGAGTACAGCGCAAACATCAACAGACGACAACAGAGGGATACCTGGAGTCTCCTTTTCAGCTGCAATTGATCGCCTGCCGTGCGTAGCGCGGCCGATACACTACGCAACATCCTCTCGACGAAGGGCACAGTCGGGAAAAGAGCACCGAACAAAAAGGGACTAATTAAAACGAGGACGCCCCACCTACCTCATCGCCCCCAAGAAAGTCATTTTGAGCGGCTGAGCGCGAAAATGCAAATGCTCGCTGGCAGTAACCCCCGTGAAAACGAGACACCCGTACGGCATTAGAATTCGTAAAACGGGTCGTAGCGCGGGACAGGGAGAAGGACACGAAGGACGAAAGACCGGGCGGGGTAGGAGCGTAAGACCGAGACGGCAAAGTGCGAGCTAGCAGGACGGAGAAGGACGTATGCACCGAGCGAGAGACCTGTCCCTTTCGAGTTAAGGGCACCGTGAAACCGGCGTGCGACCTGCCCCGGCACGCCCACCTTAATTAACAATAATCGTCCTTCCTGGTAGCCTCAGCGGGTGCCGGAGTTTTAGGTACGACGCACGATCGCCGGCCGCGATCCGAAACTTCTGTGTTTTCCGTCCCCGGGCCAGCGGTGGCTAACGAGTACCTTTTCTTCCGACGACCCCCGTTCCCCGTTTTCCTCATTGTCTACATGACCCACGACTCCCTTTCCTCTCGAGACCTTCTCGATTCCTGCCTTACTTATTCGCCCGTTAGTTGACGCGCGGCATTAAGAAGGACCGTGTAACGGTCCGCTTTCGGTCTACCTGATCGTACACCTATCGCGGTAGTCGGAGGAACAGAGTATATGCGAGCGAGAAAGTGGAGAGAGAGAGAGAGAGAGAGAGAGAGAGAGAGAGAGAGAGAGAGAGAGAGAGAGAGAGAGAGAGAGAGAGAGAGAGAGAGGACATTGTTGCACACGTATACCCACCTGCCAGCTGCCGCTGGCTACCGCTGCATCCAATTAAGCCTCGCGGCGTTATGCGCTAATTTCGCTGTGTTAATTGTTAACCGTTAATTATTAATTACCCGTCCACCTTATCGGGACATCTGCGAGCGCGCGCGCGCTCTCGCGTTCTCGTCGGGACGCCCGCCGCCGCCGCCGCCGTCGTCGTCGCCGTCGTCGTCGTGGGTTCGATGGAAGTTCAAAGAGAGCACCCGTTTCATTACTGGAACGGTGGGGAGGAGGAAAGGGGATGGAAGGGGCGTACGATATTAATTAGGGAAGAGAGAGTGAGAGGGAGAGACGCAGGCGGGTGTGAAAGAGCGAGGAAGACGACGAGACGGAGAGGAGGAAGCGTATTTTCCATGGATTAATACGCGCCTCTACCCTATTTTACCGTTTACGCTCCAATCGTTATGTAGATTGTTGTGGGGCAACGATGTTAATTGGCGAAAGAACGTGTTCGTGATTCCTTCGGCTGGCAGACGGCGAGGAAGAAAAGGGAGTGAGAGAGAAGTGTGCGTTTACGAGATTACTTGGTTGCGATGAGTTGCCGTGTTCGCTCGACGATGCTGCATTGATAGTGGGGAAAAAGGCGCGCGCGATTGTGCCCGCGCATGTAGTGATTGCATTACGCCGTAATTGCTGACCATGTTTAAGCGGCTATTCCGTTATAATCGTTAGTATTAAAAAGTAATTAGCGGCGTTGTCGTTGATTTCCTTAAACAATCTATGGTCGGACAAGTGACAGTCTTACCTCCACTGATTGCTCTGATCGGAGAATGCAGTATTCTACTTTCATGCCGCTTCTGTGACAGAGTGTGCAACGTAGAGGCCGGTCTCGTGGTAAGAAAGCGTCAGACGTTTATCGGCTTGGCAGACAGAGATCCTCTTACCCTCCGCTGGTCCCGTATTTACGACCCCTGACCCCCGACCCCCGCGATCAGGTCGAGAATCGAGCGACCACTCGCGGAAGTGCGACGGCCGTGCGATAACAAGATGATAACGAGGGAATACACCGGTAATTAACGGAATGATAATGACGAGGAGAACGACGACTACGAGAGGACGACGGCGACAAGGGGAAGGAATAAGAGAAGAGGGCGAAGGAGTAAGAGAAGGAAGCGGGAGGGCGGGTAGGCGGAGGCGGCGGAGGACGATCGCCTGCGATAGGGATAATTAACGATCGCAATCGTACGAAAATGAGGACGGGGCGAGTGCGACGACGACGATAACGAGCGGTCCAGCGATCTTATTAGCGATAAGCGACGATAACGAGGACGCCTCGTTCCATACGATAACGACGGCGTGCCGGTCCCTGTAGCAGTTGGAAAGAGGTTCGGCCCCGAAAGACTGATACACGAACAGCGGGAGTACGACTGATCGTTACACGTCTGCGTATCGTCTACGGCTACGTCAAGTCTCCGTACCGCGACTCGCGAGTGCGATATTATTTCAACTACATAATTGCCGCGCCGTCTCGACGTCCACGGTATTGTCCCACGTCACTATCGACTCCTCTTTCCAATTCATTACACGCTTCGTGATCCGACTCTTACAATTAGCGCAGCGAGCAATGTCGTTGCTTCGATGTTCTCGCGGGGATTTACGGAGACCATTCGATCGTACTGTCTCTTTTAAATGAATATTCGTACATCGTCGCTCGAGAACAGCCGTTCGCGCGTTCTCCTCTTTTTCCTTAGCGCAGGAAAAAAACAAAGAAGACGAAGTGAAACGCACTGTACACTCACGAAGAACGGGTGAGCGCAAGTTCCACTTTATATCTCGCGCGCATCATCTTCTCCCGAAGCCCACTTCCTGCGGGCAACGAGATTGGAAGGCGGACTCCGGCTCTGCGGAAGATCGTGCGTTTAACCTGAATCCCTTTCCAGCGTTTAATAGAATGCGGAGAGTGCATCGTAGCGGTATCGTGGCTCAAAACGCGTCCTACGTCGCGGAGTGCGTTCGTACTTGTTGCGTCGGCTGAAGAAGGACGAGTGGAGGAGCGAGAGGTGGCTAAAGAGGGAAAAGGGACAGAGTGAGACTGCCGGCACGAAGTATGAGCGAAGGGAAAGGAGGAAAGGAAGCACCGGCTCTCTTCTTCCGCCAGTCGGGATTCCTACATAATTGCACGCCAGGAACGTGATCCCTCGCCGTTTCTCTCTGTCTGCCGTTCAGGATTTCTTCAGGGCATACGGTTCCTCGAAAAAGGTGGCCCGCAGGAGCGTGCGCCTTCTTTTCATTTCATCGTTTCTCTCCTCTCTATCGGTCAAACTTTCGTCTCCTCGTCGTTCTCGCTTTCTCGTAAACAGGGGCAAAACAGGGAAGATACCGGGTCATTTCTTTTTATCCCTCTCTCTCTCTCTCTCTCTCTCTCTCACTCTTTGTTTCTTCACCTTCGGTCAGTCACGCATCTAATTACTATAATCGTTTTCTCGAATAATTAGACTATTTTCAGTGCTGCCCTCGAGAGTCGTAGGCCGGCGTCGTTCGCTCCCTTCCCTTTTCTTCACGTTGGTCATTATACATCGTCGAAGTTATCATTATATCCGCGCTCCGATTCCTTCTCTCCTGTCGGGACCGTTCGTTCGACCGGCGTCGTTTCTTCTGCCCACTTTCCTTTCCTTTTGCATCTCGTCGCAGGACCCTTCTTCTTCCATCGTCGTCGTCTTCTTCTTCTTCTTCTTCTTCTTCTTCTGTTCTCTCCTTCGCTCTGAATACTACTCCTCGCCTCGCTGACTATTCTCTTATCCTTCCGCCATGCTCTGTATCCCATTCGTTCCTCCTCTTGTACGATCTCCCGATTTCTTGCCTTTTTTACCTCCGCCCCTGTGTCTTAGATCGACTTAGATCGTTCTTGTTTATTTCTGATCGCGTTTGTATATTTTATCCTTTTTCGGCGCCTTCTTCTCTCGCACAGTCCTCTTCCATTATTTATACCTTAAAACTCCCCGCGGTCTAACTCACTTTCTCTCTCTCTCTCGTATTCTATACACTTTGTTACTTTCCACGTAGCTCTTTACAGGAATAACGCTCCGAAAGTATTCTCTCCTCCCTCGTCCTTTATTCTAGATATTCATCCTCGTTTTAGTGCTATCTCTGCCTACCTCAGCCTTTTTCTCACCATTCTCTCAACCTCCCCTTCACCTCGCGTCCCTCAAAAGCTATCACATACCACCTCAGACTGTCTTAGACAGCGTGTAAAGCTGTGTTAGATAGTCGTTGTCGGTTTCCGTCCGTCTTCTTCATCCTATTCTTCCTCGCCAGTTCCCATCTCGCCAGCCTCCCCTTTTCATCCTGTCTGGGCGCGCCTGTTTCCGTCTATCACTTTCTCCGTCCCTCTGCCGCCATTTGCCTCTCGCTTTCTCCCTTCAACCCGTCCGCCTCTCCCCGCATCCCAGCCTGTCTCTCCGCGCTCGCGAGAGAGCGTTTATTACGGAAAGCAAATCTTCCGTCCGCGGCGAGAGAGCGCCTGGAGAGAGAGGCGTTATTACAAGATACAAATGCTTTATTTTATTGTTGCTGGCCAGTTGCGCCTGGAATGCCTGAGCCATTCTCCGTGGAATATTATTACGCGAGAGGCGGAAAGGGTTGAGGGGGAGGGGGAGGGGAAGGAGAGGGGATGGTAAGGAGGGAGCACTGACGCTTGACCGTCTTTACAAGCGTTCCCTCGAACTACGTACCGAGGTTATTTTGTAGGTACTGTTTTATCCGACTTCGTGCGGATAGCCGGCGGAGGAGACGGGGACGGGGAGGGAACGCCAGTTTCGATCTGCATGTACAATGTCCGACTCGAGTGGCGTCGGCCTCTGTGCGAATACTTTCCGTAGTGTCGGTCAGCTCTTCACTTTCTTACGGTTCGTCTCTTTAAGTCCAGGTTATGGTCAGTTTCGACGCTATAGCGATGGTAGTGATTATCTTTACGAATTTTAATGTCACCGTATTCATTTCTATATTAACGTGAGTATGTTGGTAATGATATGAGTATCATGATGATATTGATTTTAGTAATACCAATGAAAGATATATCGAATTAAATTAACGCGTAAACGCGTATCGCAGTATATCAAATGCTATACAGTTTATAATTGGTACGTGTCATAACTCGTTCCTCTCTCTTTCTCTCTCCTTCTGTACTCCAACCTCGTTCATTTCTCAACAAGAACGACGAAAGATAATTTGGCGATAATTATCTTCCGCCAACCGCACGACGCTTTACAGCGACAAGCCGGCCCTCTTTATGCACAATGTCGTCTCATAATTATATCGGGGCCGAATGACGACTAGCCTCGAAACCTTAATGTCGAAATTGTAACTGCGCGGGCCCGCCTAGCATGGTGCGTCACTTTTTTTTATTTAGCCACTACAACGGACGCGGTAACTTTTCCATCTACTTTAATATCACTTTCTCACTTATATCATCCTGCCCTTTATTCTCCATTCTCCAAGTCTTTGCTTGCCTCCCTCCCCCGCGACATCCTCTTTGTGCCCTTTCAACTTGCTCCTACCCTTCCCTTGCATCCCACTTTCTTGACCTGTCCCTTACTTAATTATAATGTACGAGTTCCGCGTGTCCGAGCATGCGTGCAGGATCGATTAAAGAGAGTAATCGAATCGGGTAGACCGGTACCTACGAGCGTCGTACGGAACGAAATGAGAGCGAGCGAGAGCCGTAAGGCGTGGACGAGGAAGGAGAAGAAGTTTAATGACGCGATCCTCATGAAATCGTGTCACGGTTCGCCATGATTGTCTGTCACGTGCCGTAGAAATTAGCCCGCTCAATCGAAAGGCCCTCGGCCAATGCGTGCGTAACAATTACGCGAGCACAAAGGCACGCTTTCATTACGATCCAGGATAATTACATCGATACCCACGATCGGGAGGGACATTACTCCAAATACAGTTTGATATCCTCGAGAATGTTTTTGATAGCCATAACCGTGGTTCTGGTTTTCTACGATGATTTTCCTACGTACAGCTGACGAGCGAAGACGTAAGAAAGGATTGAAGTAGAGGCCGCCGTAAAGCACGTCACGCGATACGCGCGCGTCGTTAATCCACGCACTCACTCCGTTCCACGAAGAGGAAAAAAAGACTGCAGTTTTCCCGCGCGTATGAAATTCCCTTTTCCGCGGGCTTCTTGGCCGGGGCCAATCGGGGTCAGCGATTACGAGCGGGCACCCCGTGTATCTACAAGGGGAATATATTATTCCGTGATGCGGCCGTACATCGGTACATCGGAACACACTCAGGTCCTTAATACGTATTTAATTAAGTATGCTGGGGTTGCACCGCGGGGGCGAAGCCGAGGGAGAGGCGGGAGGGTGGCGCAAGGGGTTTATAGTGGATATCACTATGGCCCACCATAACTCTTACCCCCTTCCCACACTCTCTGTCCAACCCTCTCAGCTTCGCGAAACGCGATGGAATTTCATCCGAGCCTGTACGTCGTCTATCTATGGTACGTTAATGCCCTTACGGGCCGGACTCGTTGCCCGCGTGTGAACGGACCTTAGTTTTGCGGCGAGATAGTGTAGAATGTGCTGATGGAAGTAACATGATTATAAAGCTTTTTCGCGATGTTCGCCAAAACGCCGTTCAGTCGGACTTCCTGCAATGTAGTTAGTGATTTTATGATTTCTGCGATTACGCACACGTCAGACGTTGGCGTATTGAGGGCTGGCATAAACGTGGTCACGGTGTCCGCGATCTTGTAAATTCCCGATTTTCCGTAGTGCCCTGATGAAATTTCATCCTCGTCTGTACGGCATTTATCGACGGTACATTAATGCCCTCACGGGTTCGACTACTCGATGTCTACACGTGAACGCCTCTTAGTTGGCGGTCGTAGAGTAGTTAGTTGAAGGCAATCGCCGTGAGTAAAATTTTCGCGGTAAAACGAATGTGAATTTCCTATTTCCCAGGGATCAGACACGGTGTTTATCTACGACACATTGATAAGATCACGTCGTAACTGTCCAGCACTATCCGCCAGGATATAGCATATATCGATGTAATTACAGGCACAATGAGATGGAGCAAAAATTGCACAACTCTCATTGCAACGTCTACTTGCAATGTAACGAAACTTTATGCGCAATTCTGTGGACTCTGGGCTATAATACTATTACTTGGCATTTACTATAGACTGTACTGCTTTATATCTTAAATCGATCTAGACGTTCGTTACACATTAACGTCCAACCGTCTTTGCCGGTCTGCGTGATTGTTCACATTGCGGAAATTGCATCCTCCGAGAAGCCAGGACGGAATTTTGTTCCAACCTGTACGGCGTATATCTCCGAAGCATTAGTGCCATTATGCGCTCAGCGTCGTGTTTTCGTGTGGCGGCACCTTAATATGGTTACTTATAGAACAGGCGTCCACTCTCGAGTGGCCTCGTTCGTACATACATCGAAAGAGCGAACCCATTGTAATTTGTTGCACACATTTCCCGTGTCCGCATTCAATCCGACGACGTCTCTCCCGAAACGTTATCTTGATAAAATTCCGTAATACGCACGTCGAAATAAGAAGAGGGGGAGGAGAGAAGTAGAAAAAAAAGGCGCGTCGTAAAATTAATTGCGCTCGGACCGGTCGCAGGTGGCGCGCGAAGTTTACGAAGAAACGTTCCGGGACTCGTATAGGAAAAGGAAAGCATCGAAGCAGAGGTTTAGCTGGTCGCGGAATTAATTTTGGCGCGAGAGGGGGAAATATTGTACGCCCAGGCGGGACTGTCATCCTCGCAGCTGCAAGGCCGAAAGAAATCGTTATGGGTCTCTCTTCGTGTATGCGCGCGGTAAGTATGCAATGTATATACATTGTACGCCACTTCGGGCCGGCATTAAAGTTACAGTGTAAAACTGTTATTTGTGCACGCGGCCCCGGCGTGGGTAGCCTATACGGGTTTCGACCCCTGACGGCCCCCATAAATATCCGACGGTGGCAGCTTGTTACTCCACACACCATACGAACTTCAAACCGACCACAACACTCAATATCCTCGGACTACTCATCTGGCAGGTCACTCTGACGCGTTCTATCGAAATGTTGTCGCTTTTAGCGATTCTCGTTATCTTCTTTCGTGTCTCCGTCGCTCTACGCGTTTCTGTCGTCATCTTGCTTTCCTGCTTGGCGTAACGTCGCGCAAAAGTGGCAAATTTTTGACGGAACAGCGTCCGCGTCGGTACGGCCATTAACTGGAACGGCTTCACGCTGTTCTATCGTTTTTTTCCTGGACGCTGTGAGAAGGAAATACTTTGAATGACAATGCACTTTTATTGCATCGATGGTGCGTCGTTAGAATTCACCGTACGCTGCGCGATGATTGTCTCGGTAAATTACGCATGCCTTGAAGCTGGTTCTCCATTTTGTGAGTCAGAGTCGTGGAACAAGTGTAACAGATATATAGACCTATGCAATACGCCGGTATAATAGCAGAGAAAGCGTAAACCAAGGAAATCGCTGCTTTATCTCGCGTACGCCAACTATCGCGGACTATTCTTTTACTTACCAGGAACTATTAGCTACCACAAGGCGCGCGTCACGCTAAACATTCGTAAATTGAATTGAAAGGCATGATATTGTTGAAGGAATCAAATTGCGCTCGAAAAAGTGGTGCCACGGGAACGAAGAGTAATTAAAAGAAAAAATGATAAAAGAAGAGCGTGAAAATAACAATTAAATCGCCCTTCTTTCACTTATGAATATTAATCGTCGTTACCGCGAAACTATAAATAATCACCGCAAGCTTATTAACTGAAGCCGCATGAATTACGCGAAATTTCCATACATAACCATAAGGCGTAAGGTCGTAAGAGATGGTCGCAAGAAGAGGAAAAAGGAAAAGAGTCCTCTGGTCGAAGCTCTTACGAAATCATCCGACGCCGACGGCTTTCCACCGTCGTCCGTCGATCGAACTCATCGAATCACGGATCCGGCAAAAAGGCGTCAAATTAATTGCTCGTCGTCGCGCCGACTACGACGGTCGCTGTATACATGAGTCAGCGGAGCGTGAGTCAGAGTGGCGAAACAAGTGAAACGAGTGTGTGGCAAGCAGGTGTAGGTGGGCGTCGGCGTCGGGCGACGCGGGAGAGTGCCGGTGAACGAAGAAAATCGCTGACGAGGTGCAAAGCTCTCGGATAAAACGTCCGCGTGGAAGGAAAGCTGCAGAAGCGGGAGCGGAGGGGGTGGTGGCATGGGGAGAAGGCGGCAAATGTGTGCGCAGGGCTCGTGAGCCGTTGCCAACCGACCACGTGGTCGTCGCTGGCTTTGTGGTGCGCCGTGCGCCTTCTAAAAGCATCCGCATGACGGCTCGTCGTCGGTCGAAAATGACCGTGACGGCCCGCAGACGAGTCGGATTTGATTACGTAGACGCGTCATCGATGCGGAATACGTTAATTAAGTTGGCCCCGGGCCGGCTGGATTAGGCTCTTCTCCCTCCGTGAGCGGTTGGCAGCGATTGACGACTGCGTTTCCAGTAGAAAATTTGAGGGAGGGAGCCGTAGCCGGACTCGAGGCTAAGTGAAACGGCCGACGCGAGCCGGTTAAGTTCGTATATACGTACGAGTACGTTCGCCATACGAGATCGTCACTCAGCATCACTCGCCGTGACCGATATCGATCAGTTCTGGACGGCTCTGTAAACGGCTCCTGAAAATACGCCACGTTTCGCATCGATTTTTGGCCCTGCCTCACCGTGCGCTTTCGGTCTCTTCTGGCAGTTCTGGCACTCTTCTTTCATTTCCCGAAAACGGCGAGTCGTGCGTTCTTTAATAGCTTTCAAATTATGCCGAATTCGAAGGTGCGCGAGACCGTTGGCGGTCCCCCCCGTCCCCCCAAAAAAAAACATTAACCGTCAGTGGATAATAACGTTTCACCGTCTGCACCGTTATCGACGCATTTACTTTTTTTCCAATAATTATCCATCATTCGCAAACGGATATGATGTACGGAATATTGTATGGCTGCGGAAAAAACTGCATCAAAAATGATAAAAATTTCAGTTAACTCCTCTGATCGGGGGACGAGGGGGGCATACTTTTATTTCACCTGCCAATTAAGAACGTAGCTCAAATTGCGTTTGGAACTTTATTCTGTCCTCGTCGCTATATTGACACGTCGAATAAGTAGAATGTCGCTTGATGAAGCGTAGAACGAGCATCGTCTGTCAGATCAATTTTGATGCGGGAAAAAAAAACATTACAACGAATTTGAGGGTTGTTAAATGAGGTTGACGTTGAAGCGCTAATTGTCATCGAGACAAAGGCTTCGGAGTATGGCACTTTACCCCGTTAATCCCTCGAACTCGACCGCCATTTCAGACCTGCATCGTGTCCCAGGCCCTTTGAGGGTTCGCAGACAACGATATATCGTTGTTTGGTACTTGATCGGGCGGATAGGAGAGCGCCCGGCAACGATAAATCGCCGTCCCCAACGATGTGTATTACAAACTCCAATTACTTTGGCCACTCGCGCCAATAATTGGACGGAAAGTTTCGCGACGCGCGGCGGTCTTCGGAATTAAACGAAGACTTGACGTACGCGCGCGGGCGCGGAATGCGACAGCTAATTTGCTGAAAGGAAATCGACGTCGCGATATTTCTGCTTCTTGTCAATTATCCCGGATCCGCCGGCATTTTTCGACATGAAAATTCAATGGGTCCGACATTCGGCCGAGCTGGATTTCATCGGACGGTATGTTAATTGAACGGTCAATCATTAGTCTCTCTCTCTTTCTCTCTCTCTCTTTCATCAGTAAGAACTCCCGAGCTCGCTCGCGACCTGCCTAGAGCGCGACTGTTCCGCGGGAACTTCAATAATATTCGCCGGGTCTGCGCGCGCGCTCCACTTTCAGAAGACTGCGTAGCCGATTTATTAACGGCGGGGAAATGAAAATATTTAAGTACCCGACGCCGATGCCGACGGCCAGTAGCAGGCGACGCGACGTAGGTACTCGTGAAATTAGTCGCGGGCTCCTATCGGTCAAGGTAAATGTGGTGCGCATTAGACGAGCTGCAAGGCAGCGGGAAGGCGATGGCGGCAGGGGTTTGAGGGTGGCGTTGCAGAAGAGTAGGCAATGGGCGGGAAGGTGGGCGGGTGGGGGGTGGTTGCAGGCATCGGGGGTCGGGGGTGAGGAGAGAGGCAGCCTAATTGGTCGAAATTAGCAAGTTTAGTCATTAGTGGAGTTTCCGGCGGTGGCGGTGGGTCCACTTGACTCCACTTCCTGGGAAAGGAAGGACGGAAGGAAGGTGTGTACACCTACCCATCGGTTACGTGCGCCGTACACCTATACACCGATAGCGAGCGCGCGTGCGCGCGCGCGGAATTACGTGGCGGAGCGCTTCAAGACCGCAAATAACTGCTTCCATTGGAATCCTGCGGTTTACACCTTGCCGCCGACGTCGTGATATCAACGCCTTAACGCGTCGTATTTAAAGCTCGCCGCGCGACCGGCCTCCGACTGGGTCAACGTTGGCCGAAGAAAATATGCTAAGAGTTGCGGGCGCATGTATCTCGTTCCGTTGTCTGGTCTCGAGTTTGCGAAATTAAACGACGCGCCTTGTGCCAAAGTAGATCTCCCGTTCGGAGGCAATTTACGCTGTTTGCCAAATAGAGGAATGGATGATGGCAGTATTGTATCATATTAATTGCCCACTATTATGTCCCGTGACTCGTGAGTCATTCTACACGTGTGTATGGAGCGAAGTAATGGAATATACAGTCCCTCGCCGTCGGCGAATGCGCTTACAGCATTGTCCAGTACGTCTTGCTAGCCGCAGAACTTCACTCGAAAGGACGATTATTAAGATCGTCATCGCGATAGTTAGTAATCAATTCCATACATTTCGGAAATCCAGTGCATCCGATAAAAAACACCGTCGGTAATTAAGAATGCCGAAACGAGCTCGGCAAACGCACGCAAGATTGTAACGTCAATGAAAATATATCCAGTTGGGAAGACCATAAAGAATACAACTGTCATCAAAGGTAATTTTCATTTAACTACCGCCATCCGGTCATTAGAGGCGATCCATCTGGCTAATTAAAATTTAATTTGGCTCCGTATTAAGAACTCCGCCGCATACGAAGTGTACACACTCGCGAAGCTCGCCAAAGGCGCAGTGGAAACGGTCATTACCGGCAGGACCGGCGATCTATACGATCCTTTCCACCGGTCATTATGTACTCGTAGATCCAACAACCACCTGACTCGAGCGCCGAACTCGGAATGTGCAAATCGTTGATCACCGCATCGATCATTACGGGGCCGCGAACTATAATCCCGACCGTGCGCGAGTACATCCCCGGCATGCCGTGCAACATATCCTCATGCGCAGTTCTTAGGATCCTCACTTTCGTATACGCCCAAATGAACCGTGTGATTTTTCATCGCGCACCTCCGTTCGGACAATAATCATACGCTCGAATCCGGCCGCGCAGGCCACTTTTCGTGAATGCATTAATTCCGTTTGCCTCTCCTGACCCCCTTGCATAAAATCCTCGCCGCCCCACGATTCAACAATGCCCTGCGTGCGTGCGTGCCTGCGTGCGTGCGTGTCTGCCTATGCAGCCATACATACATCATTCTCACGCATTCACGCGGGGAGTGTAACCCACACGTCTGTGTACATTTGCGTGTATTCTGCACGTGTGTGTCCATCGGTACGAATACGTATACGCAAGGGCATCAGCTGCTGTACGAGAGCCCTTAATTATTCTATTAAACAGGCCGCGGACTTATTGTAATGCGTGTCTGTATGTGTGAGTCCGTTACGTTTGTTATCCTTGATGTATGCGTCGTGTTTGCACGAGTCTGCAAATGTAGAGAGAGAAAGGGAGAGAGTGTAAGTACGGGCATTGAATGGAACCATAAATTTATTGTGTCGAAGAGGAGATTGCTAGGGGGTTCGTCGGCGGGGGCAAAAGAGTGAGCGATTGTGTTTAAGCCGGCGTATAAAACGGCTAGATTGGTTCGCATAGATGCTCTTTTCACCATCTTCTCTCCGTTCCACGCGACCTTACGCTCCGCAAGAGATAAGGGGAATTTCCAAATGAGCCAGACATGTATTAAAGCATATGCCACGTACTTACGTACTGTACATCCTACACTTGCCAAATGTCCCTGTTGCATATAAATTTTTCTTCGCACAATAGCCGTGGCGCATAGGCGCCGTTAGCTTCATGTATCGAAGGAGAGGTCGCTCGTAATTCAAGGTAGAAATAACCGCGGCCATGGTTTACCGTGGACGCGATAGTGTGTTTAAGCAACGATCTGACAAATTTATAGAAGCCAGCGACGATCATATCGTTTCAGGAGCGCGAGCCCGTCACGCAAAACGGAAAACACGTAACACGGCGTTAAACTTAACAAGAGGGTCAAGCTGATTAAAACCTTAAGAAAATGGGAGCGCTGGTCGGTGTGTGTGCGTATATGTGTGTGAGGGAGAGAGAACGAGAAGGACGGACGTACAAAGAGGGAAGCTCAATGTGTTTCGGTTCACACGAAATATCAGCAACCTGCCCCGGCACCATCGCAACTTCCGCTGCTTGCGTAATTACGCCGCAGAACATGCGTTGCGCCTTAAGAATCTTTCAGCGGCGTTTCAGTGGGTCCGAACGTTGGAAGAAAATTCAGTAACTAAACAGAGCGCACGTGGCTGGCAGAAAAATTTCAACGCGTTATCCGACTGCCTTACTTACCATTTTCCCTTGCTCGCATATGATAAAACATGTTTATGAGGTAATTACTCGTTGGCTTATCAAGTTGCGAGGCTATTAAATTTTAGACCATTTTGTTAGTTGCACGGGAGAAATTATGTATGTGGCAGCGAAACTACTGGTTTGAATACGCGAATTTTTGGAGGCAAATCTGCGCGACCCGTGTCTTGTAAAGTGCTTTCATTCGATTTACATAAGTGGTACTAACCTCGTAGAATGTACTCGCTTAGTTAACGGATGTTAATTAGCGCGCGATTGAATGCCGAAAACATTAATTAATTATCCATCGTATGAATAGCGAAATGAATGGTGCCAGCTGCCGTGAATTATTCACATATAAGAAACAATATTGTTGCAATTGATTACCTATACAGGATCCTCAACACATAAATCAAAAGTCTTTATTGACACGGACAAAATGGAGAATCATTTCGACGAGTTCACATTACAATGCCTGATATCGGACGACGTTTGAAACGTGGACGTCTTCGAAAGCCGCGGTAGAGTGAAATGCCACAATCACCGTACCCTCGCTGCTTCTCAGTTTCTCGCATTCTTCGAATCCTGCAAAACGCTCGACCATCAAAAAGAACAAAGACGAACGGAGCGAACGACTGGCGAGTTCCATAAGCCAGTAGAGCAGTTCAGTAAGACTACCGCCGCCGCCGCCGCCGTTAAATCAAAATTGGAAATACTAATTCCTGCGCCCCACGAGGGAGACTCTGTTGCCTACAAGGTAAGCCAAACCTGAAACGACGGGGGATATTGCGGGGCTCGAGAGGCGAGAGGGTGCCGGGGCATCGGTGAAGAACAATGGCAGGAGGAAAAGGGATAAGAGAGTCGAAGAGGGACGGAACGTCGAGAATGAGGGAGAAGGGACGAGCGGCGGGAGTGGAAGAGTGCCGTTTTACAACGTAGTTCCGAGTTGCGCTCTGCAAAATCGCCGCGCAATTTTCTTTCCGCGAGAGAACTCGCGGGTGTGGGAACATAGGGCAGAGAGGGGCGGAAGGGGGACAACGAGAGAGAGAGAGAGAGAGAGAGAGAGAGAGAGAGAGAGAGAGAGAGAGAGAGAGAGAGAGAGAGAGAGAGAGAGAGAGAGAGAGAGCATCCGACGTTCTCAGCGGCCACGTGATTGGTCGTAAACGCCAAAAATATGCGCCGATTGGCCGGCTGTCCGGCCAGCTTTATGGTAGCGTCGGTATGCCGGCCGGGTTTTATGGTTAATTTTTGCAATTTTGTAATTGCTTCGTGCCCCCGCAGGCGCAGCTACGGCGCCCTCGTGGCCTCTCTCTTCCTCTCTCATGCACAATCACGAGCCTTCCTTCTCCCATGCTCTATCCTCTCTCTCTTTCTCTCTCTCTCTACCTACGATCGACCAACCACGTAACGGGAACAAACGGTTTTCTCTCTCGCGCTTCTCCGCCGTCCAATGGAAAATATTTGCCGTGGAGCGTTCTGCGCGTTCGGCATCGACTTGCGATAAATTATTGCGGTATGCACAATGTTGTTGCACCGGTGTTATTATACCGAGGCCATGCTCGGGGGCCAAGCCGTGGAGCCGCCGTCAGCCGCCCGCCGTATGGAGGAAATAATTATCGCGGGTCAATGCGGCGCAACACGTGGCCGCTGATTATCGACATGTCAAACTATTTAATTAAACGCAACGCTAATATTTCGCCTGCCCGGCACGCCTCGTGCGTGCGTACGGCCGCGTCGACGTTTAACGTCGTCGACATTTCGCCGTAACGAGATCGCAGATATTTTAGGTAAAGGCGTGCAGTTTATGATCGTGCTCTTTTTCAGAAGCGATCGCGGCGAATAATTTTGTTAAGCGTCAAGTGGAAAATTTGATGCAATCACTGCGACACTATATTACTTACTAACTACGTACGTAGAAAATTGGCGGGCACGCGTTGGAGCGGACGAAGCGAAGATCTCCCGACGCTTCGGGTTCATGCGTTTCATTTCGGCGAATGAAATTTCATCGTGCCGATGTTTAGCGCTTAGAACTTCCGCGGACTATTTCAGCTGAGCTAATAACAGCGCGACGCCCGGCGCAGTTCTTCTCAATATCGCTCGATCGCACCTGCTTCCGTTTTCATACGGCGCCGGGACGATTCAAATCAGCAGATTGACACCGCAAATCAAAAGTTTCGAAATCACGCGATATTGAACGCGGCCTCGCTCGCCTGCTCGCGACTCGATCCTGAATCATCCGGCCGAGCCACGGGTAGCGAAGAGGCGAAGAGGGGATGGAGAGGAGCGACTAAATTCGCGGGGTACGCGCGAGGGCCGCATTGACGTTTTCGAAAATTCCATCGCCGGATCCGGCGGGAATAAGCAATTTTGTCGGCGCGCTCCTAAAGTAATGATTTCAATTTCGCGAGATCGCTGCCGCCAGCTACCGGAGTTTTTCTTCTTTCTCTCTCGTCCGTTCGAGCCCTCTCCCTTCGTCCCTTCAGCCCAGTCTTCTTCCTTCATTCATTCTCTATCCTTCATGATCTTTCTCTCTCTCTCTCTCTCTCTCTCTCTCTCTCTCTCTTTACTCTCTTTCTTTTTCCCCCTCATGCTCGAGGATTCGGATTAAGCGACTAAGGAAATTCAATATCAGTTGCTGAGATGGGCACATAAAATTACTGACTGCCACTTCGCCTTAATTTGCGCAGTAAAGTTCACCCCCCTTCCTCTCCTTCCCACCCTCCCATCCGACAAAACCGACCATCTACCCTTGCACCGTTGCCTCGGCCACTTCCACCCCCTTCTTCAACCCTCATGCTACACCCCCCTCGATTCTCTCACCGTGACTACATATCTACCACCGCCGCCGCGCCGCTTTCGTGTAAAACTAAGAAATTATGATTCGGTTATTGGCTTCTGCGGGAGGGCTGCATTAAGGGGAGACGGGCCATTTTAGTGCGTAATTTGATGGAATTTGCAACGCCGCGAAGGCTGTGCCAACGTCAACATGAAATACGAGTGCAATATTATATTTCGCGGTAGGAAACTGAATGATGAGATGCTTGGGGGTGTGATGCCGGTGCATTTGAAACTAGGAGTTTCTGTTATTTTTCAGGATTCCGTCTACAATACTCGAAAACAGACTCTATTACTATGTAGCAATAATTATCGTTTTAATCAGTAAAATTTGTAGCAACATCAGACATGAGCCTCCTGGGAAACACTATTGCAGTCTGAGTTAATAATGCGGTAGTTGTCAAGTACTATCAACCTATATCAGTACACAGCATTACATGGTATTAGGCGAGGTGATATAACAAACGACTGAAGAAGGCAGGTAAGAAATGTATGGCATCCGTAATGAAGCACTTATCCGCACATCGCTCAATAACAAAAGACATTCCGCAGAGAGCGAGCGATAATTTTTCCATAACAGAACTCTCAATTAAGCGAGAATCTGATGGCATGGGTCGGCAGACGTCGAAAAAGAAGCTGGCGATGGGTTCGAGGCGTCGCGTCGCGTCGACAAGGTCCGCGCTTCACGTGACTCCGTACAGTCCGAAGAGTCGAGAGGCTCGACGCGATGGAATGTCGTGGTCGCCGGCAATTATTTGAGGCCGCGATCGCGGTCGGACGGAGACTTCTCTCGCGAAAGACGTCGGAGTCTGAAAAGTCTTCGCCTTGCACTGACGGAAAAGACTCCGACCGACCGACCGACCGTGTAAATAACGACTGTACGTTCGGCCAACTGTTTCGTCACTCCGCGATCGTTTAAGACGGCATTTCTCCGGGTGTGCTGCGCATCTCGTCAATCGGAAGCGATGCGCGGGGAGGAGGGGAGGAGGGGTAGGAAAATCCGGCCGGCCAAATTTATGGCGGCGCACCCCGCAAACACGGCACGTAAAACGTATCCGCGTACGAAATTGAAGCCACCGAACCGAACCGGCATGGTCTTACGAGGTCGACGGTCCGGGGAGAAGGGAGTCTGGTGCCGGCAGGACGGAGGAGAAGAAGGCTGGATAGCGGGGTGGTGTAATACGAAAACCATAGAATTCGCAATCTTCCCCTGGCGCGTTCTCGCCGTCGCGCGTCGCCGTCGTCTGTATACGCGGCGCCCTTCGACGTATTCGCGGCCGGGAGACGTAGAGAGGGTGGAGAGAGGGTGGAAAGAGCGCACGCCTCGCACAGTCCTGGCGTGTGTCACTACTATCAGTTTATCAGATGCTGAGGGCGGCTGCGACAGCTGTTACCCCGGGATATGGTAATTTTAGAGAGGAAGAGGCACAAGTGGCGGCGAAAGGAGGGTTGTAATAGGAAAAAGGAGATGCGAGGATGGAAGGAAGAAACAGAGCCGCGGAGAGATGGAATATGAATAAGAAGGACGAGGAAGAACGGTGAATTGGAAGGACGAAACAAGGAATAGGGGACACCGCGCTTGCCGTGCCGATGCGATGGAAGGAACGGGAACGGACCGAAGGGGAACAGGAGAGGACGGGAGGGAATGAGAGCGCGAACCACGTCGCGACGACCAATATCTGTCAAACGCATATTTTTTCAGATTTATCACCGACTCCATCGTGGACCAGACCCAATTTAATTTTCTCACCCACAAGAACACTCCTTCTTCCCCGAGCCCGACCCCGGCCCGTTTTCATTCCGAGCCCCTCACTCCGCGCGGAAGGCGAAGAGAATTCCGATTATTATATTCGATTTTCGGGGGGATGTTGCGGGGTTAACGTAAAAGGAAACTGTGCGCGACAGATATCTTCCGACCGGCCGGATTCCGTGGACGATTTCTATGAAAATCATGCGTTATCCGATCGTTCCGACGGAAGCCTGCCGACGATGGGGGTTATTAATTCGTTGATTTATTATGTCCGGCGAATACGATTTTTCTTCTTGCGGCATGACGTCGTCGGCAGTCGGCCGACACAGTGCTCGATTTCGCGTCGGGTCGCCTACCGTGAACAACCGATCGTATGACACAGTACATAGGAGGGCCACCGTGTAGGTGTAGGTAGACTCGTTCCGTTTTCAACCCGTGCCCTTTATTTTCCATTTTCCTCTTTGTCCCATTTATACTTTCTTTTTCACTTATGTACCACGAACAATTTTCCTACATCTCACGCTCTTTATTTCTTCTTCCATTTTATTTCGTCCTCCTCTCTCTCTCTCTCTCTCTCTCTCTCTCTCTCCTGCACGCACACGCGCGCGACTCCTTTCTCTCTCCCCCGTTCCTCTCGTTCTTGCTACACAAAGAGACTTTTTTGTTTCCTTCCCAGGCTCTTTCCCATTTCTCGGCAACTTCTCCATCCCACTCTTCTAATTCGTCGGGAAAACACGAGGAATCGATCCGCGAGAGGAAGTGCGGGCAACGACTTCGCGGCGTCACGTGCACGTCGATACACGCTTGTTTACGAGTGACGCATGGCTGTAGGTCGCTCGATAATGGATACAACATACTTACATCTACGCGCGTGTTCCTTTCCATGGTGTACAACGCGGAAGAAATAGCCGACTCCATCGAGATTCGTTGGCTGCTTGCTTTATAGTCGATTGCATGAGCAATTCTTAGACGCTCGAATGAAGCTTAACGAGATTACGGCAATTTTCTTTTTATCGACCAAAAATTCCGTTCTACGCGATCTGCGGCAATGGCGTTCGAAACTATACACAGGCCTATTTACCGATCTATAATTCGCCATCGCCAGTATCGCCTGCGGCGAATATTATATTTGCCGTGGTAATCAACGGGGTTAACGAACGAAGATTGGCCGAAGAGAAACGTTCCCAGTCGGCGCATTTAATATCGCACAAAGTCATTTCATTCGACATTACCCGCAAGTAGCGCGCTTTAATTACGCGCAACGTCGACCGGGCATACGAAAAAAAATTCCGTCTTTACCATTATCCCGCACCTACACCCTCGTAGGGGTTTTCGCGTAATGAAGAGGGGGAGTGAGAAAGAGAGAGAGAGGGGGAGAGAGAGAGAGGAGGAGGGAAGGAAGAGGAACTAAGGGGGATCCTTAACGTGCCTTCATCGGATTAATTTGCTCCTCTGCGACAAAGGACCGAAGTTCTTAAGGAGCGAGGACTTCCTCTCTTCGCTTCCACTCTCCTCTTTCTCGTTCTCTCTCTTTCCTATGCATTCTACGTCTGTCCCCCGTGCGCACACTCTCCCTTATTCTCCCTCTCACTCTGTCTCTTCGCCAGTAATGAGAAGAGAGACGAGGCCTTTTCACGAGGTGCAATCCACCGTGACGTTGCTTCTTACTCGCTCGCGGCTTCCAACATTTGTCGGTTCTCAGCTTATGTTCCCCGGAGCATATACATACACGTATACGAATGCGCGTAACGCGTGCATGTACATGCTACCCCTATGTACAAATACATATATCTATATATATATGTACGAATATATTCTGTACGCGTAGAAACGTGTATGATGAGAAATGCGTGTAAACGTATAGGGTGGTTCAATAACAGTAAATTCTTCAAATATTTTTCACTGAAAGATATGGAAAACTAATATATGATATGAGAGCTTAAATAATTGGAGTTAAACCGCCCTACTTGTGGATCGAAGAATGCAAATGCGTACATCGACGTATCTCCGCAGGCGCATCAGAAATCCTTACGTATGTACACCCACATTCCCGTGCACACACGCTTACAGTACTAAGTGCGCGCGAATTCGGTGCACAGAAATATCGAAGGGTGAGCACGAGGGGGGCGAGGGCGAGCATAAAAAGGGAAAAGAGGCAGCGGAGAAACACGAGGACACGACAGATAGAGATATAGAGGTGGTAGCGCGTATTACAGGACACCCCGTATGCGATGTTAGATGGAGTGAGAAAGAGGGAGAGAGAGAAAAGCCGCATGCGTGTCGAGGGTGCATTCGCGTATCCCGAAGCGGGACGAGCTTCTCTGCACAGAGAGAGAAATGCAGACAGGGTGAGGGAGAAGGAGGGAGGAGAAAGCATAAGCCTGTGCATGCGCTTACGAAACAGGAAATAATGGCGCATTAGTAGCAACAGCTGCGATACAGCCCCGGATTGAACTGTTATTCGAGAGTCCGTGGAAAAAGAGCACGGGGTTTGGGAGGGTGGGTCGAATCGAGTAGCGACATGGGGACGGAACCCCTCGATCCGAGCGAAAAAGCTCGATGCAGGCGTCGCATTGTGCCCGGGCCGACGTTAATTGTGCGGATTTGTCATCGCGTGAAAAGCCACCGAGAGGGATGATGATTCGGTTCAGGTGAGAATCGGATGATTGCCGAATGTCCGAAAGCAAGCGTGCTCGCCACGTTTTTCCCTCCATCGACACTTTTCCGACGATCGGTCAAATCTGCCGCGTTCAGAATGTTCCGATTGATCCTTTCAGAGTCTTTCGTTAACGAAGCGAGTATCAGAGTTCGCGTCTAATAATTTGCACTTCGGCAGAGGCCTTTTCGACGACAATCGTTCGAACGGGACTCGGGGGCCAGGTATCAATCTTCATGGCTCCCCTTATCACTTCGCTCGACGCTAACTAGCTCCTTAGCTATTTATTTTGCCTCAGGCAAAATGTCCTAGCTTAATAGTCGACGTCGATCACTGGATGCACGAAAGAAAGACGTCACTCATGCGTTAATCTTCGAACGACGAAAGAGAGACAATCGTTTAGCTCGGCTTGACAGTCATCAATCGTTCATCACTTATCATTCGTCCCATTACCGTTGCCCGCGACGCGGACGTGTCGAGTGACAAATTGACGACGAAAGGGATCGATCGGTCATTACAAGCAGTACTCTTTCGCTCGGCGGAATAACGTCTGAAAAGCCGCACGATGGATTTCGTCGCTCGCGGTCGGTTCGAATGGGGGAAAAAGTATTGAATTTTTCGCGCGAGCCCGTCGACACCGTGCCTCCGCTTTGCTTTTCGCGCAAGAAACGCTTTGCCTTTATTGGGAAATCGATGTAACGCGTTGGAAAAGCGAGCTTGCCGCGCGATGCCGGTCGGAGGGAGAGAGAACGGACCATCGAAGTAGGGAATTATCGGGCGCGACGATCAATCGCGTGCGGTTGAAATTCAACGAGAACAACTTCTGAAGGCGACGCGCCACTCCGAGCGACGTCGATATTCAGCATTTTTTTGTCTGCATTATTTACCAGTTCGCCGACGCGCGACCGCGCTGATACGTTATCGTTGACAACCGCTTCTCTTCCCTTAGAAAAATTACACGATCTTCACGGCATTACGACTCTTCGTTACGATAGCATCGTCTATTTATTCAATCGCATCATAACGCCTTGCTGAGACGACCTCTCCTCTTACGACAGACTTAAACGCGTGATTTACAACTCCGTTACTTTTCAATTTTGCATGAATAAGGAAAAGGATCATTATGGCAGTGTATGTGCTTCTGTCGCGAGGGGAACGGTAGACGGTAGCAGCAATTCAAGTGTCATGGAAATGTGGATTATGAAATGTAAGTGTAAGCGACGGGTTAGGGGATTGGAGAGTTATACTGCGCGAAGGGTTGTACGACGCAGGACGGGTGGGTGGCGCAATTAATGCTTAAATATGGATGAGGCCTCCGTCGGCCTTGTAATGACGGCGAGGAGGCGCCGCACGTCCTTCGCGATTTTCACAATTGACTCGAGGGGCACGCAGGACGGGGAAGTGATTGGCCACGAGTCTTCTTTGACATGAAATCGGCCGAGCTTTGCCTCTCCGCTCGCAACTTACAAGCTGCTTCAGCAAAGCTGTCCGCTCGGTTAATTAATTACTTCGTTAAATACTTCTCGCTTAATTAATTGCCCGGCCGCTTCTTACCGTTTTTGTGCTTTTCTCAAACTGTGTAACGTCGGGCTAATTTGTAAGTTTACGGGGCGACTTTATAATTTGAAAGGATATCATGTTGTGCGGAGGGTGCGGAAGGTGCGGCGGACGCCGGTTTTACGATGTACTTTATATTATATCATATAATCTATTACCTTAATTCAATGTAACGCGATATTATATATGTCGGTATCACGGTACATCCGCAAGTCTTAACATTCGAAGCGGCGGGAGAACGAAAACGGGCGGATATATAAAAAAGAATTCGGTTGCCTTAGATTAAAAGGGACTCCAAATCGGATCCGGGCACTTCCCTGCCTTCCCTCGTGAGAAGAAAAGCGGGGAGAGCGTATCCGGAGTCTAGCCGAACGAAAGGGGTTGACTGAAAACAAAGCGTGCGCCGTCGTCGCGATCCTTAAACGCGAGCGCACGTCCAAGTTCCGCGAGTTTTCGCCCTCGCAATCTCGGCAAACGAGCATCAATGCGTCTTATAATTAGGCGCGGATCGTCGAACAAAAAAGTACGAGCGCCGACGGGAGAGGAAGAAAGAGAACGGGGGATGAGGCGTTCTTGTTTACACGCGCGGAGCACCTGCCTCTGGACCGAACGCGGTACTGGCCAAAATTTTAATTAATCCGGAGAGGGAGCGAGGAGGATGAGCGGGAGAGGGAAAACGAGAGAGAAAGAATGAGACAGAGAGAAGGCGCGCTTATTAGTTTGAGTGCCGCCAAGGACCGGTAGGGTTGAGGAGGGAGAACAATTTCCAACTTGAGGGCGGCTACGGGGGGTTGAAAAGGACTTTCGCTTCGCCAGTCTGCCTCGTACAATCGAGTGTGAGCGAGGCAGGGAGGGCGGAAAAAAAAATGAGCTCTCCGCTCCCGGCTGCCGTGGCGTACGGTAAACGCGATGACGATGATAATAACGAACGCTCGTAATGATGGCAATGACGTGATGTATAACAATAATCGGCAGCGAGCCGGGAATAACAATGGGACGGACGAGCGAGAGATGAAGGTACGTGAGATGAGGAAGACGCATCATCCACGAGGTTAAAGAATCGCTCCGTTTCCGGTCAGTTTGCCGTCGGGCACCGTCGGCGTTGGGTTTCGAGCGAAGCAAGTTCTTCCGAGATAACGATCGTTCTCTTTTCCCTCCAACTATCGCTGTTCCATACTGAACCAGTTCTCTCGGTTCGGCTTCTAATTATTTCCCATTAGAGTGGGTGGACGTATGAACATCTGCGTTGGTTCGGCTAACTTGAAATATCACAGTTTTCAGCTCAGCTGTTCCTTCTTCACGGACCGCGAGACGACAGACGCTGCGCCGTGCGGATTGCACCAAGTTTGCGGTAAAAATGACGTTACTTCTAATTGCAGTACGGTTCTGCATACGTGCGCTACTTGTTATCGGGGTCGTGGGAAAAGCCGTGCCGCCGTCTAATTTATCGTTCGAGACGCTCAAAGCGCGCTTGGGAACGGGCGTAAATTATTACGTGTCGTCGGCTCTGTTCGCGATAAGCTACTGTAGTTTGCCGGTTAACCGGCTAATTTAATAGATACAAACGCGCCTGAAAGGGTGAGCCTCGTGCCAATGATGCGCGATTATGCTTCAGCCTAAATGCGGGCCTCGAATAATGAAAAAGAGGGCCTTGCAAACTTTAATCACTAGTTCCGACTGTTCCGCTAACGAGAGCACACGAGTTCGAGCGTTTATTATTTGGTAAGAGGCGTTTTACCGTGATTCCGCCGATCGTTCATTTATTTATCATTCAGCTCCGAGTCAATGTACGCGCAGTAGAAACTGAAGGAAGGTGGAGGCGAGTCGAGCGGTGCCGAAAAAGGCGCACTTCGATAGTAGACGTTTGTAATCAGTCCGAGAAAAACGAATGATTTTCGCAATTCCGCGTCTCTGTGCGTTCGAACGTGAACTCGACAGCTCGACTTTGATCAGTTAATTTGCCATCGACTTCACGGGTTCTCGCTTAACTGATTGTACCGATTAATTGGCCGCCGGTTGCTGGGGGTGGGCATTTTTACGCTGGCCCTTAATTGTAATTATAGTACTGATAATTACACTCGCGACGTAAATCGCCTCGGCCCCTGATATTTACTCGCCGCGCGCATTTTGAGTGAAAAAAAAAACGAGACAGAACTGTTATTTTTCGAAACTGTCCGGCCGTCATTAGAGCCGCATTTAACCGGTCGCGTCGGTCCGATTAATTGGTAAGAATACGAGCGTGAATGACGAACGACGAGCTCGATCGTATTCATTCTAATCGCACGGCCGTACGTTTTCTCGTCCGCCGGTCGGGCTCGTTATTCAAATTAAGATTAATCGTTTAAAACCCCGCAACGCTCGTGCGGCGGGAGATCGTCGGTATCGGGCGAGAATTTAGCCGGCACGAAATCATCCCCGGCAGATGCAGTATGGAAAATTATCGGCACTTTATCAACCGTTTCGCAATAATTGTTACAGCGGCCGCGGCGCAGTAATTATATGGTAGGCTGACGTATAATCAGCAGGAACATGGAGCGTTTCATCGTGTCGGGCCTGCGATGTGGAACTTGCACTTGCTCGATAACGGGCCATTACAATTGAGAACGTTGCATTTGGGCACGAATGCCGGGATCGATCATTATGGCTCGCCTTTCAGAAATAAACAGAAATAGCGCGGATAGGCGAGGCCGTTTGAAACGCGAAAATTCGTCGGCGGAAGGAATAATGGACAGCTCTGGCGCGGTATTTAATCTTCATAATTCGCGTCCGTAAACGGCATGATATCGATACGAGAGGGTGATGTTTGGAGACAACCACTTTCATCCTTCGCTCGCTTCTTTCTTCATTCCACTCCTGCACACTTACTCTCCCTTTCATTCCACCTGCCTCTCATATTCTTCTCATTCCCCTCTGTCATTCGTCGACTCCTCCGATCCTTTTTCTCTCACTGACTCTTCCTTTCACTGTACTCACGTCGTTACCTTTTTTCTTCCGAGTCCGCCGCGCCGGCGCAAAACCGGCCCCGCGAACGGGACGGCAAGAGGCATCGACGACAGAGAATCTCGGTACAATTAATTTACCCACCCCCCGAATTCCGATAACTAACAGTCGAAAACGGGCGAGCGGCGAAAAAGCGACGAGGGGCGTGCGCGCGGAGGCCATCCACGACGGTAACGTAACGAACGCGATTATGATTCCACATGAGCGACGAGGAGAACATTCCGCCGATCGAACGCCCAAGGAAATCGTCGAAAAAGAAGGAGTTGGGGGCAAGAGGGAAAGGGACGCAGGGGGTCAGGGGGACGGAGGGAGGGAGGGAGGCTGACGAAAGAAGAAACGCGCGCTTTGCGACGAGACGGAGAAAAGGGTCCAAGGAGAAGGAACCTTGAAGGAATCGAGTCTTTCGAGTCGCGGGGTTCATTGGATGACGAAAGAGATAGAAACGAGCGGAGCGCGGGGCAAGCGAGATTCGCTCCTCTCTTTCCCTCTTTCACGACGTGGATGTCGACTCGACGGACTAACGAGCGTCACATTCGTCAAACCGTGCCCAGAGCTACGGGGTGATACGTGGAACGAGCTAATTAACTTAATTTATCGCCGTTTGACGGGGATCCAATCGCAGATGCGCGGCACGTTAATTGTACGTCCATTAGCTGCCGATACGATCGTCGGTGCTCGCCGTGTATTTCTCTCTCTCTCTCTCATCCCGTTCTCCATCCTTCCCGCACA
This sequence comes from Priocnemis perturbator, assembly GCA_963942575.1. Taxonomy (NCBI): domain Eukaryota; kingdom Metazoa; phylum Arthropoda; class Insecta; order Hymenoptera; family Pompilidae; genus Priocnemis; species Priocnemis perturbator. The sequence continues at coordinate 12,085,429 of OZ012646.1, forward strand.
CGATCGGTTTCTGCTTCTCCACCGACGAGAATCGGAACTGGGAGAATCGGCGCCCAAAAGGTCCGACTCATTTTTCAAAATCGATCTGCCCATCTCTCTCCCTCTCTCTCGTCTACCTCGTTCGTTACGTGAGTCTCTCTCACGCTCGTCCGTCTCTATCAACGGCGCACGTGATCGATCCGTCAAAAGCGATCGTGGGCCTCCTGTCCGCGAGCAATAAATAAACGTGACCTCCGCGAGCGCAGAGCGCAGAGGGATTTATGGCTCTCGATCGGTGATACTTGAACGTGGTAGTCGATGTGACAGTCGGTGTTCCGCCGGACGATGCGCCGCGCGCCTGTCTAGATTTCACGCTGCGAATTCTCTACGCGTCTGTATAACGCGACCTTCTATGCCTCCAGACTCGCCTTGTACGGCACTGATTCTTTCTTTGCCGCACGTAATTCCGCTCCGGAGAGAGAGAGAGAGAACGTTAAAACTAATGAAAGCAAATTACAGTCGATGTGGAGTACTAGATTTAAAAAATGCAGTATTCTTAGTAGCATTGCACTCAATCGAACGCACTCGATTAGCATATGGAATTCCAATTAACCGCACTCGGAGTACAATGTATCAGTAGTGACAGATTAAAAGTTCAAGTTAATATACTATTATGGTTAGAGTTGGCATAAAGTCGGTACGAGGAGTATTATAGATTAACTCACGGGGCCGAGCTCATATGCACATAACATGTATCATAAGACATGTACGGAGAAGAAGGCAGCCCAGGCGAAGAGGGAGATCATGAATTTGCACGAGAATTGCTCGTCGTCCGGCCCTTCGTCTCGTTCGTCGTGTCGGGAGCGTGGATCTTTCATATCGCGAATAAGCGGTCCGGCATAACGCAACTGAATGACGTTCCGGGAACTGATTTTACACAATGTAAAACTTTATGCGTCCCTCGAACTATCCCGCAGGTAATGACGCCCTAAGGGAGTCTCCGAACAATTAGATTGGCTCAATCGAGCTTTAACGACATGTCATTTGGTAAATACGGAAGTGCGATGTATGCGAAATAATGTTCCCGTCGCGACTAGTAATTACTTTTACGAACTGAATCCTGTTCAACCGAAGTATTACGCTTGTAACGATGATACGAAATATTGCGTGAGGCGCTCGCAAGATCATATATACTTTTGTGCAGGTACACGAGTGCGAAGAATAGAATCGTTGCACCCAGGTATTAAACGAGAATTATGGTTGATGCGGTATAATATTCGCGAACACAATACCCTGGGTCGCATCATCTTAAATGTATAATCGCGACGTCACAAACATTCCGCATCCTAATTAAACGTGAAATTCATTATCCCGACGGCAGCTGGCACCTTCGACGATTTGGCCCAGGACACCGCTGATCCGAAAAGTGGCGGAAAATTAAGTACCAGCCCCCCCTCCCCCATCCGCCATTTTTCAAGAGTACGACGAACGGTGCATTACAATAAAGTCCCTTTCCTCGAACTAATCTTCCGACCGATTCCACGGGTGCCTTTGTCTCGGGTCAAACGGTCGTACCTATTTTAAGGGACTCGGGATATACCGTCGACTATACTGTCTCGAACGTGACCGGTCACAATAGGATTATCCATTGTTTATAATGGGGTAATGTCTACCTGAGAGTTCGAGACAATCGGTGAGCCATTTTCACCGACCGCCGACCGGTACTTCACGGTGGACATCGGTCTTTCTTTTACTTAAGCCGGCCCTTCACCGAGTTTCCGTTAGGAGCTAAGTTTTGACACGCACTCGTCCTTTTTTCACGCTGCTAGACGTCGGCTACTCGTTGTGAGCACATTATGACTACGTGCACACGTGTCGATACATCTTAATAATCACAATTAGGCAATTACGTGCGTTTTAACATCGTCTAAGATTCATACTAATAATACGCAGTACGTACTACTAGACTCGGTAACGCAAAGCGTAGATTTTCGTCACTCCTCATTTCCTGCATTTCCGTTGCACGTATCTACGTATGAACCGATGTCCCAACGTCGGCGTCGACGCGAAAACGGGCGCGTACGAACCGTCGCATTTCGTACGCGCTCTTTCTGTCTATCCCTCGAAAACCGGACCGCTATCTAGCTAGGCACGTACCTGGTCACGACCGCACGACGTCGTTACCACGTAACTACAGTCAGGTACTTAAATCCAGTGGGAGGAAGGAGCCCAGAGAAAGTGGGAGGAGAACGGGGGTGCGAGAGGGGGTTGGGAGAAGGCGGCGAGGGATAGGGAGAGGGGAGGATGAGGATCGAGGATGAGGAAAACTGAGGATGGGGGAGAGTGGAAGAGAGAAACCCGCAATTTCGTGATTGCTTTTCAGACGACACTTTGTACACCCATGGACAGCACCAACCAACTCATTACGGTAATGACACGTGTGCATCAATTCGCATTAATATTCTAATGGACGTCAGGGAGGGAGAGCGACTGAGTGTGAGAGAGGTCTCTACAGACGGCGGTGGATGGAGGAAGAGGGCTGAGGGCTGAGCGGAGATAGAAGGAGAGCGATAGCGACGGTACTGGATGGAAGGTGGATGTCTAGAAAGGAAGCGACGGGGGAGGAAGACAGACGGAGAGAGACGGCCTACCGCTATCTTCCACATAATGCCAATTAATTAATGAATACTGCCGCTGATCGACTGGATTATGTAACCGGTGCTTAGGACGGCTCTTATCGATCGACCGAGCCGAACGGCGAATGTAAATTTTGATCGGACTCGCGAACCTTCTCCTTAATGCCGCGCGTAATGAGTATGTACAATGGCTGACGGTGTATTACACGTATCTCGTCCGCCGAGATGATCGCGTGGTGTAGGACTCTACCGTGAGCCAAGCCGGTGCCCGTGTACGCGGCTTCAATTGACAGATGTGTTACGCGCGGTACACGCGTCGTTTGTATTGTTAGATTTGTCATTAGGCAGATCGAGAATGTGTATCGCAGATCCCGTTCTTCCTCCAAGTTCGGAGAAAAATATGCTGCAAATCATAGTGCAGTAAGGGTCGACTTTTTCGACTTTTATACGCTTTCATCTCGTACGGATTTCGACTATCGCGGGCTTCGCTTTGATACGTGTATGTATTTTTCGATAAAGCGGAACGCCGAGTCGGCTATGGTTCGGAACTTACAGCGAATAATGGACACTTTTGCATCATTAATTGGGCAGTTCCGTGAATAATTGGCGCTACTAGTGCGTTCACATTATTAATTCCTCCGGTTTTACCGGACCGCGGTACATTGCGCCAGGCATGTCGGCCGATTTACAGAATATCAGAATTATGCATAACACGCAGCCCCCGCGAGTTAATTCTGTCGTTACAATGTACTGATTTTCAATTATGACTCGATCGGCAACTTTCGAACGTTAACTCCGACGACTCGCGATAATACAATCGCTGCCAAAATATTAATGGACTACCTGCCGTTTGCCGGGTAGAATAAATTGTTCCGCCGTTCTCGTATTCACGCGTTCATTACGCAATTATTGCCTCATACAGCTTCCAGCTATCACAAATGGAATGCGGTGAATTTGTCTTTGACCGCGTTGAGGACCTCCGTCCAAATACTATCCGACGTTTCACCACCGTCGAACAAAAATACTACGAAAAATATTCCGCAAGCACAAAAAAATACCCAAGAAAGGCGCAAACGTCAGAAATAATATCGAAACATGAGGAGCACGTGCGTGGTGCCATTGACGTCCGGAAAGTTCCTACAAAAAAATTCACTTTTTCCCCGTGCACCCCAGTCGATCGACAACAGAAAAAAGTAAGAAAAAAAAGAGAGAGAGAAGAAACAAGTAGGTACCGAGTACCGTCTATAAGGGCGCTCTTTCAGAACAGCTTGCGCCAGCCATCAGACCCCGACTCGCTTCCATGCACGCACGAAAACTCGCCGCCGAGCACGTATCACTATCATCCACGTCCCCGCGGGGTGTATCATTTTCTACTCTCCTTCGGCGGCGAACTCGCGCGCCATCGCCGGAAGATTTTCTCAGCGATGACCTCTGCTTCCCCTCTCGTGCGAGCCGGTCAGCCTCGGTGAGGTTAACGAGCGGACGAGGTGTTCCGTCAGCGAGAGCCGTAGAGAGAGAGAGAACGAGGATGAGAGAAGAGGGCCTCTAATGCAACGGGAATCTCGTTGGAACGTTAACGGAGTTACCTGACTGGACGACGAGCCGTAGTCTCACGCAAAACGCACGTCATCGCGCGTAATGACCGTTTACGCCTTCGGCCGAGTGTCATCGTGAACATCGGGAACTCGAGTGGTATGCGCCTAAATCGGCTGACGTGCCGAGCGGACGACGAGACGGGGGAAGACGGACGAGAGTTGGAGGGTTAATAAAAGAAAAAATTCAAAGAGAAGCGGGGCGCATCGGGGCGGAAAGGTGACAGAGGGGGGAAGACGACAAGAATAAGAGAGCGCAGGAAAAAAAGAGTGGACGAAGCAGGGTCGGATGAGGGAGAAAGATGCGCGGGAGATGGTGAACGGGGAAGAAGTTCGGGAAGAAGCGCATTGTGCAGAGATAGAATATAGCGCGTGTCCGAGCGAGGAACGGAATAGTGGTAGAGAATGAGACGGGGATGGCGGACGGTAGAGAGGGCGAGCGCGGATCGTTATTGAATTATACGCAATGCCCGTAATCGAATGATCATTACGTCCGTTTAACGAGCCGCGCTAAACGGCCGGGCACAGTGCCCCACGGAGAAAGATCGGGGGTACATCCCACAACGAGAGCTGGCCCGTCAATCGTGTGCCATTCAGAAGATAATGCCCTCACTGTGCGCGCATCGCTGAACTCGCTCTGAAGGGGCAAGGCGCGCGTAGGAGTTGGATGACGAGAAACGCTGGAAAAACGTATTCGGGAGGGAGGGCAGAAACTTTTGCGCCGGACGTCTTTATGAAATGTACGATTACGCGCGTTCGCGGAACAAGAGTCAGGCATAAGATAGAAGGCTATGCGCGATGGAATCTGTAGTGAAATAACTTGGGGATTTTGTAATTACGGGACGAAAGAACGTGGTAGAGCAAGAAGAATGCAGCGGTGCTCGAGTCTTAATGAAAACGGAGATTAGATGAACAAGAAGATTATTGCAGGTGGTGTTCGAACGCGGCCTCGACATTTCTGGTTTCTCTTAATGATACGTAGAACTAAGTGTATTACCGTCCGATGCGTGATAGAGATCGAGAAATGACAGATGGCGGTTGTTTCTCGGTAATACCTAATCCTTATATCCTTTCGTAATAAACGCGTTACATGTCCTCTCATCTCAGTTATGAACTCCCGCGAAACTCGCCGGTTCTATTCGAAAAGAGCGACACCTCCAATGGCACAATTTGTACGTCATTCATCAATTCACTCGATTCCGCGAAGATTAGCTCGAGATTAATATCGTTACTGTGCGGACAGTGTTGGGTAATCGAAGCCGGCAATGTAATACGGCGAATTCATTAGCATCCAACACTGTCAATTACGCATTGACAGAAAACTCCTGATAGTTTCCTGGATTATAATTAACTCGCGCAGACGCATGTCGGCGTTACGAATTAATTGCGAAATCGGCAATAAGGAGTTGCGCATACGAAAATCGATTATCGGTCGGTCAAACGAGGCATGTTCCCGAGCGTGTGTGGCAGAACGAAACCACCATATTTCAGCCGGTCGTTAATACGCGAATCCGTCTGTTGGATTATGCGAGGCCGAGAACGCACGGTATTTCATTACGAGCGATTTAAGTCACTGTGACTAATGACTCATCGCGCCGCGCTACGACGTGTAGGAGGCTCGTCTTGGAGCTTATTTGGTCGCGGCCACTCTACCGGCTGGCCCATTTTACATATACACCCACGACTGCTTGGCACAGCGCGGAAAACGCATCGCAGACGTTACGATCGCGTACGATTGAACGCCAATCCAACGACGATTCACGCTTGAGTCACGGGGACCGACGATGCTAATTGCTCGGACGAGTGAGAATACGATAGACAAAGAGTACTGTTTCACTTTGAAACAGCGAAGGCGTGCTCAAGAATGACGATTGCGAAACGGCCTACGATTCCTGAGAACACTACCTACGGCTTTTTTCCTCGCTAATTTTAAATACTCCCCAAGTACACAGATTTTACTGGTCGTTGGCGCTGAATTATAGAGACGTGGAATTCATTGTTTGCCATTCAACTTGTGAACTGCGAAGGCGATTGAGCGTTTAAAGGGTTGTGTCGGTTGTCTTCTGTATTCGAAAGCGATGGAAGAACGTGGGAAAATCATATGCTCTCACGTTGAGTAATGATTAACATTGGCTAATTGAAACGCGATTCTTATTACTGGAATATTTTTTACTTTGGATCGATCTATTTTCATTGCCCGTCAATTTTTCATCGTGAAAGGCGGTAAAAGGGTACCGGAGGTAAGCCACGAAATTTTTCGAGTCGATTGGAGCATCCCCGAGTTCCTCCGTGCTCGGCACACACTTTAAATCAATAAGACTCGACCACTCTTCTTCATTGAATAACCATGCACTACGAGGACCTAAGTAAATATTCTCGAGGGGACCGGGTTACGAAGAAGCAGGTCGACGCACCTGCATCTTGCTTTTTCATCCACTTTCTCGCCCGATCAACGTTCCGTTTCGCCGTGTTTTGCCGAATGATTTTTCCTCGCCGCGCCTACCCGCCCACGTCCTTACATCGCTTGTCAAAACTACGTAGGGATCGAAGAGTTTTATGTGGATTTCATTTGGCAGCCACATTCGCGATACGGATCCAACGGAGAGGGAAGACACGTCTCACTTCTCGGTGCTATGTAGCATGAAATTACCTACACAGAACGATTATAAACATATTAGCGCACACGGCAACACAGAGTCTGGAATAGGCATCCATCGGGCAGCACAAAAAGATCTCGCTGAACGTTGGAGAATAATAAAAAGTGGAGTCTCGAAGAACGCGCACAGGCCACGCCACCGTTTTGCGCGGTGAGTGGTGGATTCGCTTGAAGCGTCGCCGTCGCCGTCGCGTCGGACGGCTTGGCGCGGTTCGGCCCGTAAAGGAAATAACGCGAGGACGAAATCGTCGTGAATCGTGAAGCGTTCCTCTGGATGCAGCTCCGGCTCGGCTCTGGCCTCAGCTCGAGCCCCGGCCGGCACAAACGGCGTGTTCCCAGCCGATCCTCCCGCCTTAATCTCGGTGCAGGATCTTCGTGAGATGTCTTAAGAGCACGGAATCAATTACCGCGACTTTCACCGCGTGGGCGCGCCACATCTGGTGTGTCCGGCTCTCCCACGTGACGCGAGTGTTGGTATGCGCGTGTGTGCGCTTAAACGCATATAAAGTGTGGGTAATCGCCGGCGCATACCGTAACGCGGAATTAACGACGCCGGGGACCAGAAGGACTGAAGGGATTGGGGAGGAGAAGGGGGAGAGTGAGAATATCATGGATCGAATGAGAGAAAGATGGACGGGTGTGGATGTGGATAGGTGGGAAGGGACAGAGACGGAGAGAGAATAGTGGAAGACCGTTAACGCGCCCGAAAGGAATCCGATGGAAACCCACTGATTTCACCGTGAGACCGATAATCCGTGGTGTCGTGCATTCGAGTGCAACTGCAACGAGCCGCCACGCCAATGAGAGGACGGTGAGAGTAGTAGTTTGGCTATGGCTGATATTTCCTCATCGCTGAAAAAGCCGTTGTCCGACAGCTGCATTTACGTATTTGCCGTAGGTGCTTACGAATAGACCGACCGATGAAATAAGTAAGCCGCGAGGCCCGAACCAAGGACGCGCAGAATTCGGCGGCCACTAAAGTCACATAACACGACGATAAAGCAGCCATGCAAATTAGGTAATTATTTTCGCCTAAGTAGTCACGGTGCGATGTATTTTCTCACGCGCAAAGTGATTACCTTCAACTAATAGACTCCCGCCCCAGCGCGAAACTACATAAACTACCGCCCTGCAACAATACCCAGATGCATTCTAACGATAATATTATCTTACGGCGCTGGCGTGCAGCATTATCTGAATGGAAACTGCGCGCGGGCCAAGACGAGACATGATAAACCTATCCCGAGGATCTCCCACGAAATCCAGTCGAAACCGCAAAGGGGGCTCTCTCACTCACTCTCCTCTCTTCTCCTCTTCAACCACCCCTACCCCCGCCACACTCTCATTCTCTCCTCTTACTCCACCTCGTTCTCTCCCCGATTGTACCGGATAACGAGTACGATGGTCGATTAGAATTTCCGTCGCTATCTCGATCTCCGTAGCTCGCTAAAATTCCGAACATATCAGCCGCCCTCCTTGGCTCTCTGTATTACAGGAATTTGACATATTTAACGGATGATAATGATCCGCCGCGGCCGCTCAAGTGCCGGATAATTCCTTATCGATTGGCCGTCCGTTAACGCACGACGACGGGCTCGAGGAATTTTGCGGAAGCGCTTAATTGCGCCAATAATCCGCCGAAATGTGTACTCGCGCGTATTAGCGCGTCAAATATTGTGACACCAAATATGACGTAACGTGTTGGAGTTTGACAATGACATACGCGCCGGACACGTCGATACGCGTGTATGTGTACGGAGAATGTAAGATCGGGTAGGAAGTAGGAAGTGTCGTTATTGAATGGTTCTCAGCGTTCTGAGAATAAGAGGAAGGTGACGGAGGAGAGCTGGCGTGGAAGCGGTGAGAAGGGAGAAAATGTAGGGCGGAAAGCGAGAGAGCGACGGTAACCCAATGTCCGGTCACCTTACGCTTACGCTTACGCCTTACGGTAATTCCGTCGAGAGTGACCCGAGCGTGGGCGTTGAAAGGAAACGTTCTTAATACCTGTATCAACTTTCCACGTTCTACAAGGAAGCGCGTTCTCTACACGTTGATCTAACGATAAGTGTCGTTAGAGGAATTGAAAGGAAATCGACGAACGGTGCTAAACAACGTAGAGTCGACACCTGTTTTATGCATCGGCCAAGATCCTTTCGAAACCGCGAAGGTGGCCCCCCGACAGCCGACATTTCCGCAGCACGATCGTCTCGGAAATCGGTAGACGGCGTTGGTTCGCGTGAAATTTGCACGAGGCAAATCGCACGGCCCTAGCTATCGCGACCGAGCGTCGGTGGTTAAGACGCGCGGCAGGACGGTTCGCCGGTGGTATCGGAGTATAATGTACGATTACAAGTTCCGCCGCTATCTCGATCGCAGATTAGCTAGGACGGTCTCGGCCGCATCCCGCCCAGACCAATTCGGACCTCCCTCATCCTTTTCGCGCGTCCTTCCAATTGTCCTTTTGCTCTTGCGTCGGTGGCCACGAAATCGATTTCATCGGCGTTAAGTTTGCATAGGTGGCTGAGCGAAGGATTTGTTTGCGAGTTTCTTTGTTAGACTCAATCTTGTGCGAAGCGGAACGGTAATCGTACGGCATTACGTTCTTGTACTTAACGCGGCCGGAGTCGATGGTAACCGAAACGAGAAAATCCACCCTTTAAACTCATACATTCATTCAGCAATCCCGGTACATCTATCGGAGCTGGGCACGGTCGAAGACAAATTCTAAGCCACCCTTACAAACCAGCGTCGCGCCACGTCGCGCGCCGGGGACATTTCGGCAGCGTCAATGACGCCGTTTATCAGCGTATCAGGGTTGGTCGGAGATCGTGAAGGGCGCGGAAGGATGAAGACAGAACAGGAAGGGGGAGGGGAGGGTGGAAGGGTGCGAGAGGAGTCGAAGGCGGTCGATCGGAATAAGCCAATTTTCCAAGCAATTTCTTATCGGTCGCGCTGATCGTCCCCCATTCACTCAAACCCCGTTAGTCTCTCTCTCTCTTTCTCTTTCCACCCCTCCCGCCCATTTCTCATCCTCTTTCTGTCTCCACGGCAAGACGAGCCGATCGCCGAAACACTGGGTTAGTGGGTGGAAAACGACCCAACCTGTCGCGCCATTCTGACTCTCGACGCTCTACGTCTCGAACAAGCTTTTCTCATTACCTTCATAATTACATATAGGTATACGCGTATATATTCGGATTGCCATATGCGACAGGATGCGAATAATTAATGATGATAAATCTTTGCCCGATGGTGCGTGCTTATGACTCTGCCGCGTTATTTATGGTAGGAATCCACATATATATGCCAAGTTAGAGTTTTCATTGTGTCGTCACACTGACAGCGAGGTATGTACCGGGAAAAGTGAAAATAGATTCCGGTATCAGTACTAAATTCGATCTACCGTAGACGATACCGTTATGTCGAGCCACGAATTAAATGAAGCTTCACGCGGGACCGTAAATATTCGAACAACCCGCCCTTGATCCGTCGAGATGCACGCGGAAGTGCTCGCCGTCGAGTGAATCGACCACTCGAGATAGCCAAATTAAAAGATAAGACGAAATTAAAAGATAAGGGAAATTAAAGGAATTAAGAGATCAATTTCGGGAGACGGGGCGTGGAAAGAGGCGTGGCATCGAGAACGATCGGCGTTCGTTCGCGGATTAAGATAAGTCGAATTTTTGCGAAACATCCATTCGAGCGTTCCCAATAATTGCCGATGCAATCACGCGAAAGCGCAAGAGTCGTCAAACGTCCCTCGTCCCTGGCCGCCTCGAATACGGCAAGTCATTTTAGCAGGTCGCTATCGTAAAAACGTGCAATTACGCTCGGAAATGGACGGGTGGATGGAAATCAGACGGGATCATAAAACAATTTCGCCGGCCCGACTGCGACTGCGACTCCGACTGCGAGGGCGACCCGAAAACCTGCTCGAAATTTTAGGTTACAGGCCACCCTATAACGCAACGCGCGGTACAATATATTACGGGCAAGGAGACGGCGATGTTGACATTTTCCGAGTGTATCCCGCGCCACAATGCGTTCGCCCCGATGCATTAATATCATACTTTCGAACGCGTCCGCGTTCAAACGATCTCGCCGCAACTTTCCGATATCAAAGCGAAGCTTTAATTCGAGCGGCTAGGTCTAAAACGTCGAGAGGGATCCGCTTCCGATGCTCGTGAAATTATCTTTCACGTCGGTGGTCGTTTCGGCTTCCGCGACGACCGGGGACCAGTGATAGAAAAAGCAAAAAAAGAAAAATGAGGCCATTCACATCGAAGCAATGGTTTGGTGCGTGGGTCCGTTAAAGGATCGGATTGCACACGAAAGGGGAATAAAGAAATGCCTTGGAACGGTCGATGGAAGGGGATTTTTCATGGTAAGGAATGGGACTTCCACTCGGCTGCACTTCAATGCTCCCCGCTCGGAGGGCCTCAGGTCCCTTCGAGCCGTGGTGAAAAACCAACAAAGCACCCCTCGACATGCACAATGGGACCCTCAGGCCCTATATCGCTGCCTACATTCATTACACGCGCGCTCCGTGAAACCGTGCAAACACACATATCTATTTCTGTAAATTGCAGCGCGACCCCGGCACAAAGCCGGATATTGACTATATTTTCGGCAGAGCTTGCCCGGCGTTCAAACACCGGCTTCGTATGTTTGGTTGGTACTTGTTGATATTTTCCAGGATAATCTCCTACGAGAGAGGAGTCTTACGGCAATGTCGGAGTAGTCCAAACGACATTTTTCGGCTTCCTAATAAACCGTCATTATGTTTGTGGATTCAGTGATAAGTATTGAACCAACTGTGTACGCCAACCCCATATAAGAAACGCTGCGTGATAACTTTGCTGCAGATTATATACTATACGTAGAAAGTGTTGTAGATTATTACCGACAAGTGTTCGATAAATGCGATAATGAAAATTGCACGAAAATGGCGTAACATCTTACTCTCTAGCAGTTCGGCCAAAGTATCGGCGCGCTCGTCAGTGTTCCATCAAACATCTGCGCGCCATCCAATGACGCAGGAAACACGTGCGATCATGGGAAGGCCCCTTTTACCGCGAACCCTCCGACTTGCTCTCGAGGCCCCCTTTATCCTAATTGAAATTAGTGGCAGGTAAGCGAGGAATAATAAAAAAAGGAAGAACCAGATGAGAAGGCAACGGCAGCAGCAGTGAGTACGAAGAATGGAGCGGCCAAACAGCGGGAAAATAGGCAAACAAGAGGAGTTGGGCCCCACACGTGAGCTTTTCGTTGACTGCGCTCGTTGGCAACGATGACTGGCAGATACGCATTTTGATTTTAATGCACGTATACATATGAACGCCACACATTGATGCGCGTTTTAATGCTACGCGTCTGAGATAAGAACGGTTGAATGTGAGCAATCTGACAGGCAAGTACGTATATAGAGCAAAGAATATATGCGTCTACCGTAATCGGGGAAATAAATGTAGATATTAAATAAGCGTACGATTGGCGATGTATACGTTATACGTATGATGTTGTTGGCCATGGAAAAATGTAAAAATATCATATGCATCAGTATACTCAGAGATAGCATCAATGGTACGAGTTGAGTAGGAAAAGGAAAAATAGGGCAGGAAAGACAGTGACGCAACAGGAAGAAGACGCCCATCTTCAGGGTGGGGCAAGAAAATAACAAATGATCGTTATTATGACGACCCAGGATGATTATGGGGAATCGGTTGATCCTAACTAGAGGATCGGCTTTCGGTGAACAGGTGCAACCTGCGTTCTGCGTCCTCTCCCTTCTCATCCTGCCAGAGATTCCAAAGACAGTAACAACGCAGTTCTGCTCCACACGCCACAGTGATCTTTGATCGCTACTTTGTCCTCATACCGCGCTTGCGTCATTGCAATTACGTGTGAACCATGCCGGATTCCAAAGCTTGACCCCGTGACGTTAGCTGACATTGTTTGCGAACGCGTCTTGGGTCAAGAGCGGCTCGAGAGATGTTTGGCAAATGTTATGGGAACAGAGAGCCAACCCCGAAGTATTATTTGTCTTTCAGACGAGATCAAACATAATGCACAACGACAATTTCGCATAATTGCCATTGGCCACTCGTAAGAACGTAGTACATGTACGAAGAGTCCCTTAACGCGCTCGTCGACAATGAGCTTACGCGCCAACGTCCCGCGTCTATCCTCCATCGATCACGCGACGAGATTGCTGCGAAATCGTCGGCGCCCATTTACGGAGGAGGATCTACGGCTACGGCGTGCTGCCTTGTCGGGGTGTCAAACACTAACGGCCGTGGAAGCGAATGGTGTCGTTACGGGACCTCATAGTGGGACCATCGCGCCCCACCACCCTCGTAACCGTATTTCTCCACGTCGAGGATGCGGAGGAGCAAGGCCAGTCGAATGGGGACAGGAGGGTCGTTGAACAAAAAGAAACTAATGCTAGTATCACAATTAGTCACGTGGCGAGGCGGCGTTGTCGTACGGTCGACGTAAATACTTGTATATAATCTCTCTGCTGACAAAGGTCTCGTCCATACTTCAGTCGGGGTCTATCACGGTTTCCTGAGTGATTCCATTATTAAGACATAAGTGTCGAAAGCTTTTAATATATTTTTGGCGCGCTCTGTTCCTTCTTACGCAGGACACCAAGTCCCGTAAGATGATTGGTGCATCCACTATACCAGTGTACCTCGACTGTGACACGTAAGTCGGATTTACTTATCATCCGCGATAACTCGATCACGTCTCTCATTGTCACTCGAAGGAAGACAAATCTGGGTTGGGTAGGGAGGGAGGAAGGAGAGCCGTGGAACAGAATCGAAAACCGCGGCACCGCACACTGCCCGCCATAATGTAACATCATAAATCCATATTGTGGCCCCGCCTGCGAAACCGCAGCACGAGATATCGCGAAAGAAAGAGAGCAGCGCGCGCGAAGAAAGCGGGAGACAAGAGAGGCGGAGTAACGCGGCGAGGAAAGAGGAGAGAATCGCGGCTTGCACGTGCGGGCACGCGGTCTAAAAAAGAGAAGGCTTGCCAAGGGGTTGTGGAGAGGCAGGAGAGAAAGGGCGCGAGAAGTGTAGGAGGGTCGGGGGAAAAAAAGAAAGACGACGCGCGGCGGAGCTGGAGAAGAGAGAAGAGAAGAGACGAGAGTGTCTGAGAGGAGGAGCGTAGACGGTTAAGACGTTGTCCTGCCAACAGGTGGTAGCAACCTCACACCCCCGCCGCTACCCCTCCCACCTCACTGCCCCCAACCCCTTTTTCACCCTCTGTGGCAGCAACCACGACGATAACCCGCGGCGACACCCGATAAAACGGGTCGTAGAGAGCGAGATGGTAAGAGAGAGAGAGAGAGAGAGAGAGAAGGTTGGGTGTCTGCTACGACGCCGGGATAAGTGGGTCGGGGTCGGGGGGAGGGTTGGAAAAGAAAAACACCGGAGGGATTATCGGCCTTGGATACACCACCACCAGCACTGCCTTCCGCGCTTCCCTTCCCTCATTCCACCTCCTTACGGCACCCCTCCCTCCCTCCCTCTTTCTTCTTCTCGGCAACCATCCTCTTTACCCGTTCCACCCCCGCTCGGCCTATCTTCCGGCGTGGTAACGAAAGAGAGTTGTGCTCTTTGCTTGCACGTGCACCGTGGCGAGCTATAAGACGCGATCCCTGCTTACGATTCGCCGGCCGAGGACACAGCCGAGTTTTCATCGGCGCGCCACTTCTCTCGTGAGAATCGGAAGTCTGACGAAGAAGGAGCGTCCGTTAGCCGTTCACATGTTCCGACGCACATCTGATAAAATCGTGTTCTTACGGGATGTCGAGATTATTCTATTCTTACCGAAATGTTCAGTTTTAAATTTACCTTTGTTCGTACTATTCAATGTTCTGCTAATCTTTTACGTTTCGAAAACGGCAGCAGCATACATTTTCATGTACCCGTCTTTCGTTCGGAAAATGAAGCGAATTTCACTGTTTACACTGCTGCATAATTCCTTAACAGTGCGAGGCATGCAATTACACAGTTAACGAGAAACGCGCGGCAAAACAAGCTCAATCAATAGGCCGCCACCAGCACCACGGGGCATGAGAAATTACATAGCCGGGGCGTAGATTACGATCGAAATTTTATAACGATATAATGCTCAGCCACCCCCATTGGCCGTGAACTCCGGTCTCTGGGGCTCGAGCGGGCTTTTCGAGCCTTTTCGCGAAAAAAAGCGCGGGCAACACTTAACAATACCGTTTGCTCAGATATTTCTGCGCAACGCGGCGTCGGAACAGAACGCGAGACCGAGAGAGAGAGAGAGAGGAGGTTGGCATGAAAGGAGAGTAGAGAGCCAATAAATTTGGCGATGCCGGGAGGGCGGTACTGTGCCCGAGACCGCAGAACTATACAAACAATAAATACCGTTTGGTAAAACGAACGTTTTCGATTCCCCGGCGGTTCCCCCTCTAGTTTTGGCTGAGGACAAAGGCCCGTTTGTTGGGTCCGACCCTACAAAGGATTCCATCGGTCGCTATGCTTCGCGCTTGCTGCTGCAAGCCTCTCGACGGCGAGGACCCGTGCGTTGTTAGTTTTTCTAGGACTCGGGCCATGCGTTTTGTTATTAAAAATTTCTTGCGCTCCGCTCCGCACGTCGCGTCGGCTGTCGCCGCTCCGATCGTGCGGCGAACATGTGTGCTAATAAGCGGCGTGACAGGAAATATTTGGCACGTTGAGCGCTCAGGTGGCCATGATAGAATTCTAAAGCTATGACCACCTATTCCTTCGCTTCAGTATGAAACAACATATTCGGGGGTGAGACGAAAGGTTCAAAGGTATGAACGGTCCATGCTTCTAGACGCGAACCGGTCCAAGACTTGACAAAGTTCTTATCCTGCTGCTCCGGGGAAAAGGAAACTTAAAACGGTGGGGAAAAACAGACGGGGGTTTAGACGTGGAGGTCAAATCGAAGTTGGCGAGATCCTGTGTAGTGGGTTCGCTCGCAGTAGTCCAAACTCCGTATCGATCAAGCCCGGGGGGTCAGTGGGGATAGTTTACACCGGAAAGCTTCCTTTTCGGGCCAATTTCGAAAGAGACTCGTTTTGCTCCGAGCTATCAGGCTCTTTTGAAACACACTCCTCTTCACTAGTTCCATTTAACCCTTTAACCGAAGTGCAAATTGAAACGTGTACGTATGAATGTACGCTGCTATTTCAACCACTTCCCTGCGCACACCGGCCAAATGACCGTAAAATAACGACAGGCACATAAAAAGCAGCAGTAATTAAAGATCGAAACAAGATTGATCAACGCTGTAATCAGTGATCGTGCTTGTGCATTCTCATTTCGAACGTGGACGTAATGAAGCACGGCTTCCGCCGGTAATTAATCGGTCAAATATGGAGAAGAAAGATGTTTTTCACAAGGCGCGCAGGTAGATGATTGCACGCACGTGGAGGCAACCGCTTTTTCGTCCGATCGCCTATACGGGCATACATACGCCAGTAATACCGACAATGATATCGGCCGGCAACAAAACCGCGAGCCGAGAGCGATACGCGATGCGAACGCTCGATAAGGAAATATTTGTATCTCGCTCGCAATTAGAGCAAAATCTCAAGGGCGCAACACGGACGGGAGACGGACGTGGTGTAACGAGAGGAAAGGAAAGAGGGTAGAGAGAGACAGGAAGATCAATACTCCGAGTTAAAACACAGACATCTATAGCTCTCGTGTGGAAACTATAAAGCACGATGGTAACTTCCACATCCTCTTATTGTTTCTCCGTCTATACGACTACGTATATATATATATATATATATATATATATATACACACATATATACTTGCTCCTACCGCTGGCACCTACCGATGGTCGAGGACCAGGAAAATTCGCAAGCTTCCCTATTTCGACGATGCGCATTGGTCCATGGTAGAGTGCTCGTCTCTCGTTCGCAAGAAGGACGGACGGATCCAAATTGAAATGTAATGTACACCCCTCTCCTCACTCCCCCAACCCCGCGCTCTCCCTCTCTCGGTCGAATCCATCGCTCTTTCTCCGTCTCGTCAACCTCTCTCCATCCCTATCCACCCCTCGTCACGCTTCCCCTCTCTCTCACTCTCTCTGGCAAGCGAAGGTGCTACGCCGTTTACGGGAGGAAAGGGGCATGCTCGGGGGGATAAGTGTAGGTGATTTACTGCTTCGGGCTTAATGGAGGCTGTTTACTGCTAATTAAAACGAAGCCCCATTTATATACTATATCCAGCCCCGAAAACCGATTCCACGGATTCGTGTCGCTGCCGGTTGCATTCCGGGACCTCCGGGATTGGTCGTTTCGAGGAAGAAGGACGGGGAGAGCACGCTATCCGACGAGAGCGAGCGAGAGAGGAATCGGGGCGACGAGAGGCGCTCCGATGGACCACCTCCTCGAAATCTAAATCAAAATTCCATACGGGAGCCGGCTCTCGATCCGCCGACGTTAATACGATTAAACGTCCTGGGCGGTGGGGGGGTGGATACGTCTTGCCGTTCTGACGTTTTCACGTTCGAGGGCGTCGTGATTAACGAAGAGAAGTCACACTTACGGCCACTGCCCCGTAACGCGGCGAGATTAAATTAATTCTCGCTTCGGATACTCGCCCGTTAAGCGCGTCCCTACGTATACTTTCTTCCGCCCGCCGCGTTCGCATCGCTACCGGTGCGGCTGTCGTTTAAAGCGATACGCCGACGCCGACGCCGGGAGCTTTTCTTCTTCTATTTTTCTTTTTTTTCTTTCTTTTTTTGTGACAGAGTCGGGATGAGAGCGAAGAAGTCGCGCTAAACGTTGATCAGCGAGCGGCGAAACCTTCAGCACAGCGTGTACTTTATTTACCCGATGCATTTCCACGGCCAAATGAAGACGACTTTCTCGACAAACATCGCGTCCCTGCTCTTTTACATCGCGCGAAAATATTTCATTACGTCTACGCGCTCGGAATTTGCATACTTGGATCGTTATATGTGTACATACTTAATTCTAACTGAACAAAGTTGAAAAATGCGGTCGCCCCGACAGATTTCTCGTTTCGTGGGATGCGTGCGCGGCAGTTTGTTTTTCCTTTGTCAACGAAATGGCTGTTGCGAAGCTTAACGGTAGACGAGATATCGATGGACAGAGATAGAGAACGCAACGAATAAGGCGAGGAAAGCGGAAACAGGGGAGACAATCTTCCGTCCTCCCTCGTGTCTTTCGCCCTCACCCCACGCCACTTCCCAATTAAACTGCGCCACGTTGCAACGTTGGCCGCGCATACACTGCGTTACCGATATCAATTACTTGGCGAGTGACAAGGCGCAACGAGAGCGACGCGCACAATCAAGACGGGAGTGAGGAAGAGTGGACGAGAAAGAAAGAGGATGGGAACAGGGACACTGATACAGATCCTAACGAAGATAGACTGATTGTGCGCGGCGACAGGTAAACGGAATAGGAAAAGATATGCTACATCGTACAAATTAATGCTGTGTATAGGGTATATGTATATATATGTTTGCGTCGAGGGTTTGCAACTATTTTCAATTAGTTTGCAACTAGTTTAAAGCAGCGAATGAACGGGGTACTTTCAAACACAGCACTGGGTATAAATTTAACGTACAACAAAATGCTGTACGGACGTATCAGTTATAATAACAGTGTACAACGGTACCACCGCATAGATGCCGAGTGAGAGACAGAGAGTTGAAGAGGAAGAGACAGAGAAAGAGAGAACGAGGGGCCGAAAAAAAATAGGGGAAGAAGTGCGGAGGTATAATGAGAAAGAAGTCTGTCGGGGCTTAACGAGCGACCTCAGCAACGAGTTGCCCAATCGCGTGTAGCTGGTAGCGGTAGTAGACGGTAGTAGACAGTCGTAGGCAGCCGTAGGTATATAGTCGTCAGTGGTAGGCAATGCAGCAACCACTACAGGCCAGCTGGCTTGTCCTCCTACCCAAACGTCCGCGCCCACCACCGCGAAACCAGCTCGCGATAATAATGCGCCCGGCCGGGAGATAAAAGGTACAAGGACATAAATTTCCGGCTCGTCATTTAGGGAACGCGAGGTTTCGAGAAAATGACGTTTACGAGCGACCATGACGGCGATGTTGTCTCTTGAAGTTTCTACTGCTAACGCGGCACGTGCACGTGGTATAATTGAAAATATTCTGCATACACGATACTTTGACCACTGGCATGCTTCACAAAATGTTTCGATAGAATCGTTCAACAATCCTAATCGCCACTAAATCATTTCAAAGATTCACTACAAACTAATTAAGAATGTCTGGACACTTGGCACGACGTTCATTCGCAGCGCGGAGCGTTAAAAATGTGAAATAATACAAGGGGCATCGTTGCAGCTGCATTTCGATCTGACCACGGCGTCCAATCTTAGAATCTGTCCATCGGGCCGCGCCAATAAACGGGCGAACCGAAAAAGCCGTGAATTCGTACGCGGCCCACGAGATTTTATATTATCTTCAAATCTTCGTCCGGCCGAGCGTGGCCACGCCTCCGCGTTAGAATGTAACGATTGGCGATACAGGTCTCTCGACTATGTCTACTTTTCGGAGTCTCCGGGCGGACCGTGTAACGAGAAGCCGTTAGGCTTCTCGCGTCCGGAGGCGCCGTTAAATTTGGATAAAAAATCCGCCTCTCCCCCCTCTCGCCACCCTTCTCGCCGGGGCAGACCACCGGCGTGGTCGCACTTTATCGCGCCGCGGTCGGAACATGTGTTTGAAATTGCAACCGCGCGAGAGACGTACCCGGACGGCGTCGATTTACGACACGAAGGGAATTAATTTTTCCCAACGCTTTTTTTCACCCCGCGGGCGCGGACTCCACCCCCGTTTCGGTTTCGCCGTTTCTCCCTTTAAGGGGGCGACCGATCGATATCATTTGCGCGCTCAATTACACTTCGCAGCGACACGGCCGGCCATTTTTCATCGCGCGCGTATTTGCGATGTGCGCGGAAGAAAGTGTACAGAGTTAATCGCTTAAGCCAGACAAATGCACTTTCGGGATGGTCGCTGTTGTAATTAATGAGCGGCGTCTAGCGCCGAATATCTCGAAATTCGAGCGGCGATTCGAAAAAGTGAACAAGGACAAGTGGCGACATCATGACCGATTGTCACGACGACGACGACGACGTCGGGAATGTTTATTGTAATAAGGATGATATATTGAAATTTAAAGAGAGCCCGTGATCATGACTGATCGCCGACTTCCGGCGCACGTCGAAACATGAGCGCGATCTATTTCCTCGGTTCAGAAATAGATCGGGTCGGCCGAAACGGAAAAATAAATGGCGCTACCGGCGTAAAAATAATATTCCAGCGGATCGTACGCAGAGGCCGGCGTTGCAAATGAGCCGTCGACCGTTCGCAGTTGGCAAACTTGGCCGACTTCATTCGTTCATTATTCCCCGTTCTGATACTTACACGGCCGAGATTCGGTGCCTCGTGTCGCTTTGCACGAATCGACAAAGATAAATATAGACCGCCCTCGCCCTTTGACCTTCCTTTGAACTTTCTTCGATACTCGACTCGTTTCGCCGCCAGTGACAATGTATCGCGGCTTAAACGAATCAACCCCCTCCCGGCTCCTTCTACAACCCCTTTCATTCGACTTTTAGCCGAAATGCGGTGCGATTAAGGAGTGGTCACGAATAAATTACCTTCCACGCAAATGAGTTTTTGGGATGTCGAGCAGTAATCAAGCCGAGCCAAGGAATGCATAACCGTTGTATATTTTAGGATGTAGTTGCCGTAATCGTTGAAAGTCCATTTCGCACGCGATACGAGTTCCGTGGCCACTCTCGATGTGTGCCACGTGTACATATCGACGGGCCTCTCGGCGCTTTTTCGTTCTGCCGAGAGTTCAGCTCTCACGACATTAGGTGCAAATGAGACTACGCCGCGTGCCCGGTAATGGATCCTTCAAGATCGACATTGTTAAAGTGCAATCTCTTGTAGGGAGACGTTGAAAGGAAAATTATTCGCCGCGGGAAATTAGAAGCGCCACGAAATGGAAATGCGCCGCTCATTGTCACGGCGGGGCTTGAAAAGAGGGGGTGGGAAGGTAGAAACAAAAACTCGAATACCGCGGTGAGATCGGGCGAACGGGGTAATTGAAAAGTTTATCGGTATCGCGAAGAGCAGGAACCGGGGAGGAGCGAGCGATTTTTCAGCGCGACGAGAGCGGTCATAATAATTTCACGGTTAAATTTACAATTTCGCCCCCGCCGCCGTCTCGCACTCCCGTAAATATTGCCGTCCGGTAGGGGGGCCATTTAAAGTTTGCCGCGATATTTCGCAACTTCGGTCCATCGGCGTAGTTAGTGAAAAATGATTCGCATTATGTGGTTAGACGGTTTTATCGCGGCGAGTATCTCCGGCACAAAGACATATATCTATATGTACAGCGCGCGCGTACATACGTATCCGAGCGTCGGCGTCGACCTTATGTGATCGTTCAGTTAATCATCAGAGTGGCGGAAAAGGGAGCATTAGCTGCATAGATAAAGGGTGGGTACTTCGGGGTAAGGTCAATGTAGAAGCGAAATCCTTACAAAGTTCTACGTAAGAGCGCGTCGAAGGTATTCGTCGAAGCAGCAGTGGAAATGGAGCTTTTATACGAAAGTACTCCATATCACTTTATTTAAGATTTACCTTCTCGCTCGCCCCTTTCAACCCCCAACAAGACTCGTCCATTTCGCTGGTTCTCTCTGCCCCCATCCCACGACCCAACCCACGCTCGTTCTACTATTCTTAAGCTCGATCCTCACTACTCGAGCGTCCTTCTGTATCGACGTCTTTACTTTCCTCCTCTTCACTCGTGCCTCCTCTAACACTTTGTTTGTTTATTCCGTTCAGTCTCCTTAACATGATCTATCTGCTTAGCATTCCGGGCCGCCAATCGTGCCTTAACGCACTGTTAATTCGCTCCTTCTATTCCGTCAATCCGACGCTCGTAAACGTCCTCTGTTCATTCTTTTCTGTCAGATTTCATTATAGTTTCAGAAGTATCGTCTGAAATGAAGCCGTCGCGTTGGCAAAATACGTATAGTATTAGAAGAGGAACTTTGTGAAAAAAGGGTGACATGTTTTTATACCTCGCACCTGCACCAGATGTAAAATATTATTTCCTGAGATAGCCGACATGAATCTCGCGTGAAAGAGCGTCGGAAAAGACGCTAAGTGAGTGTCATAAAATAAAATTGCCACGTCCTTCGATTAAGGTCTTTTCTCCGTTCCATAATTTTCAGGGCGAAACAGAAAAAAAGGTCGCCACTTACCGCGAATTTGCGTTTAATAACGTCGTTACGCTCGTTTGAGTCACGCGACTCCATTTTCATTCGACGTCGATTTTTCTCGTCTAAGAAAGCTCGCGTGGCCTAGGATCAAGAGATGGAGTGAGATCCTCCCGACAAATCCGGAAGGCGAGCGCTAATGTTCGTTCGATGTAAATTTTGTTATTGCCTTGATCGTTCCTCGCTCGTAATTCGACGGTAATAGACGGACGACTTTTTTCCACATTCCGCGCCGCGTACGCGCGATGGGTGCCATCAAGGACGACAGCCTTAGATCGACGTTTTAATGCGATCGTTTTCGCGACAATGAATAATCGATCGGCAAGACTGACGCGTATATGGACGGCGAAATTAATTTTATCCTTCGTGTTAGATTATTTTTCCATGCGGCATTGATATGAATAAATCGTAGCGATAATAGTGCGAGGATATTAGCATACGCGTGCCGTCCCGTTAATGGTGCATTATGAAACAACGTCGATGCATACCCTCGGCTCGATATTCCTATCAAATTGCCGCGATTATTTACTAGGAATTAATTCGCAACGCGATTCACCGTTCAAGACGCATGCCGCGTTCGACTATTCACGTATACAGCCATGCTGCAACGGGTCAATCTCAACTAAAATGGCCTCTCCGTTGAAAGCGCCACGAACTTGATAGGTGTTGTTACTTACTGCTCGCTGGAACGTGCGCGCCACCCGCATTAAATCAATGGCCGACGAGCATGATATACACCAGTATACGCGACGATACGATAATAAATCCAGCCAATCCATCGGTGAATTTCTTCCGTTCGGAAATATCGACTTTTCTTAATTGTCACGCGACAATAGGACTACGTCGAGAAATTAGAGTTCGACAAAGTCTCTCAATTCTCGAGCAGCCTACACATAATTACCGTACGAACGTCGTTGGCTGTTGAGGAAAATTGATTGGAATAATGGTTGAACACGAGACACGCACACATGCGCACACTGCACTCGACGACACTTAGCTTTCTTCTCACGAAATTTCCGTGTCGTGTCTCGACAGCCATCAAGTTACTCGCTACCCGTTGCTGTAGAAAATTCCATCGCAAACTAACAACGCTTTCACCGGACAGAGGGTACGCGACCGCGTGTCAGAGCCCGGAAATAGTTAACATTTTGCCCTTCCTATCTGTACGATGCCGGACAATTGCTTCCCTCACCCAGCGCGCCGTGGCAACATCAGTTAAATACAGGTGTATACCCGTATGCAGCTATATACGTCATAAGATTCTGCGAGACCACACGTCGCGTCGGGTACACTCTTTCCATCTCGCGCGGTTCGTTTCTTCATCCAACGTGTTCATGTACACACATATTTACGTTCACAACCGTTCTCTCTCCATCTTAACTTTTCTCTCATTTCATCCCAACTTCCTCTCAATCAATCTTCCCTCTCCCTTCTCACTCCCATATTTGTCCTCTTTACTAGGTTTTGATCAAAACTTTTCTAGGATCGTACTATTGCATCCGCATAGTAACAATTATTATAAAAGGACGCAATAAAATGTATTGACCGTAATATGTAACGAATTTGTAAAGATTACTGTAGATTTTAAGTTTAAATAAGCACTACCCGTATACATAGACGTATCTCTTTATTTTGTCCCCGTCAGTCCTGTGCGGCTTCTCGCTGTCCGTCCTTCTCTCTTTCCCTCCTCGTTCGAGCCTCTTTTAACCTCCAGATCTCTCTCGCTCCTCTTGGGACGAGGGTAAAAGGCGTTCTCAGATCTCCGACCATGTAAACCGGTCGGTCTGGTCGTTCCTGCCCCCACTACGTCGACCACCTGCTCGCCTAGTGAGGCCCTTCGGGGCCCGATACCAGGCACAGCCATTAAATTTATTCGAATCTCATCGGGATCCTCTCGAATTCGCGCCACACTTTTCGCTCTGCGCCTCCTACCGTTCAGAAATATCTCAACGTCGTATTTTTCCCATCTCGAGCGTTTATACGTTTCGGGTAAATTGGACACTTAACGTCGTGTCGCGCGAAACGTTCGAACCGAAATCAAATGACTTGACGGTGTTCTTTGTCTGGTGACGGAGTTACGGGTATACACTGGCGCATTGTCAAGGAAATAGCAATTGATATACGGCAATAATTGTGTTGCGCGAAAAGGCAAGAACGATGATAGAACGCGGAGGTACCAAGTGTCGTGTGTTTCACGCTTTACGTGCGTGCGGTGTATGTCGAACTTTGCTGAGTCGAAACTTCTTCACACGTCTACGCTGTCTTTTCGCGCGTCATCGCCATTGGACAAATTGTTTACGCAAACGACGGAAAGTGGGACATAGTGAAGAACGCTATCATTCGGTTCTCGAGCTGCCGCAGTTTTGCGCATACACCTTCAATCACTATTGCTTTCCGTGAATGATTTCGATCGTGGACGTTCGAGAATATTAGATTATTTTCGGCAGGCACAGGATCGACAAATGGCCGGTGCCTCAAGGCCAAGAATAAATTACGCTAACGAGAACTTCCACGGAATCTCCCGAGATTCGTTGATCGCGACCTAAGAACGGCTCAAACCCGAGTCATGAATACTCAATTAGGTAAAATTACTATGATCAGCCATTGGTCCTTCGTGTAGAGATGAAAATCCTTTCAGCGAGGCTCGCGTAACAGGATTGACTTAATTCCATGCCCTAATGGCCGTGCGGCAGTGGTGAGAGAGACGTGGACAGAGGGCCAGGAGCAGGATGAAGAAAGAAGCACAATCTACGTACGATCAGCTCCAGTCTCTGAACATCACAAGTTCTTAAAGTTAACAACATGTTCAGCTCGTAATAGGTACATATCGATCACTTCTGCTCCATGGCAATGATGAAAATACCTATTGCCCTTAAACGTTGCGGGTCGTGTCAACGTGAGCGAATTAAGGATATCGCTCGAACGATCAAAACTCGTCGAAGAATGAAAAATATGCTGGCATTTGATCGTTCGAAAATCACGCCTCTCGTGCAAACGGTGAAGGTGATTTACACGCTCACGGCGAGGGCGGGCTCCTGCAGGCGTCGCTAATTATTTTATTATTAATTGTTAATTGTAATTAATTACGCGCCCGTTGCTCGACTCGCTAATTGACATTGATTTATGGCTTTAATTAAAGGTGCGGACGGAGTGTCTTACACGAAGGAGGGAGGTTTTAACAACACCTTTTAAGAACGCCTCCCACCCTCCCTTTCCACGACGCTGTCTTTTCTCCACCCTTTTCCTTCAGGGCTGCCAAGCCAACGCCGCGCTCGGTCTCTATTGTGAAGCGAGGAGCAAGGAGCGACGAGGCCCTTTAGACGTGGTGGCTTCTTCCACGGGGTTTACTCGGGTCAACCATTGTCGCGTCGAAACCCAGCCCCGGGAACATTTTTCACCGCGATATTATTCAGATGTTAATTCGAACGTACAACACGGTTACCAGGCTCGCCGACGCCGACGGGAGAGCGGGTAAATGATAATTCACGCCTCGTCTCAGGCGTCCTATTCGACGTAAATGGTCGACGCTAATGTGAAAAAGAGTCGAAACGCTCGTGAGTCAATAGACGGTTGTTAGTGGAAACGCAAGGGAGAGAAAGAGACGTTTTTCAACTTTCACTAACAATGGCTTCTAATTTCTAATAGTGACAGCTTCCTAGATAATGTCCGTCGAATGGTCTGTTACTGAGACTAATCCTAGGCTAAGGCTGCGACGACTCAATGAATGCTAAAGAGTAACGTCGTGGAGTGGAAGTTGTGAAAGCGGCATTTAATAAGAGTCATAATAAGCCGCGTCTCGTCCCGTTCCGGAATATCGTGAGTGAGTCCGTCTTCGGGCTCGAAGATTTACCACCGGCTTCCTGCCCACCCTCCGAGGAAAAGCAACCCCTCCGGTGCCACCGCGTCGGCTGAGAAAGCGTGGCGCAAGGGGGAGAGAGGCGTATCTCTTTAACTCGTAAAGATAACCGCGAGTAAAACCCCTTCCAGGGTTTCTTCGATGCTCCTCTCTCTCTCTCTCTCTCTCTCTCTCTCTCTCATGCTCACTCACTCATTCTACTTCTCTTTCTCGCTCTTTCTGTCGACGTCGCTTGGGAGTCTGAAGGAGCCACGGATGAATTCATTAAGTCACTGATTTACCGACTGCTTCCGGTGTAAACGAAATTACGCGCGCGCCCGTGTGCGCAAGTGTCTGTGCAACTGCACCACGTGGCTTTTATACGTGTATGTGAGAAAGATGTGTGCACGGAGCGGGGGCGTGTTCGTGGCGAAACGCGACGACCAGACGTAAGAGTTGGACGATGGGCACAACTTGAATTGTACAGATGAAACGATGCGTTTTTTCTGCCAGTAACCCAATTCGAGGCTCTCATATTTTCACTCTTTCCGCTGATGCCTGGAAGCACAGTTGTGTTCAGCATAAAATCTAAATATAATTAGTAACAATCAGTTGTATCACACGTCAAGTTTCTACAGACAACGAATGGAGTATGCATCCTGCAAATTCGGTAGATTCCGCGAGAGTGACGACGAACGCTTGCGACTCGCGCGGGGCGACAATAATCGAAGACAGCGCGGAACATCGGAGCGTATAAAGCGCGCCGGAACGTATTAAACCCTCTTCTGTCTGCTAGTTTCACTCTCCCACCGTCTCTCTCTTTATCTTTCCTTCATCCCTCATCCCTCATCCCTCATCCCCCCGGCCGAACGGCGGTAGGGCGAAAACCCGGTGTCGGGTTCGTTAGGACCATTAGTACGGAAGGATACGTGAAGCGCAAGGGAATCCACAAAGAACGACACGTCGTTGCTTCTTCCTTGCTAATGATGACGGCGTTGGAGACGCGCGGGGGGATGGGGCTGAAAGGCAGGGGAGGCGGTACAAGGGCAGGGACGGAGAAAAAGAATCGTGCGATTGAGTACACGGCCGACCGTTATCATGCCGACGCGCTTATTTTTCTCATCCAGCCGCGCAGCTTCACGAATCATCGCGGTGGAATCGGCGCTCGCGAAGGTGCTGATCGAATAAATCGTACGAAATAATGTAATGAATAATTAAAGAAAGTCAATTTGGAATTCTGAACGGTGGTGGTCAGTTGGCCGCGAACGGTCAGGTCGGACAGTCTCGCAACAAGTGCTGCAGATGCCGACCTCCTTGCCACGGGAGAAGGCAAACTTAAAATAGAGGACGGATCAAGTGGGGCATGAAGCAGGCCGATGGATTTATGAAGCAATCTAAAGAAGCGTAACGATCCACTCGAAACTTAACGTCGTTATTCCCGTATTAAAATACAATTACCGTGTGTCCTGGGGTTTCACTTGTTTCTGAAGAAAGAAAATCCGGCCCTCGCTGGGTTAACGAATCGCTCCAGACGCGGGGACAAATCCTTTAAGCGGGCTTTGTCTCCCTCTCTTCCTCTTCTTCTCACTTTCTCTACCTCTCCCCCCTCTCGCTCTCTCTCTTGTTCGTCCTGACGAAACCGACTCTTCCTTCTTCTCGCCTGCCGAGCACGCCGTGGGCCATAATGACACTTTTACACGCGGATAATGGGGCTCCGAAGGCACGCACAATGTGGCACAAAGCGTGACTGGAGCCCCGAAGCGGGCATAAAAACACACGCGTGCACGGTAGACTGTAGCGAGACGAGGAGGACGAGGATCGGGAGGATCGTGCGAGGAAGATGGATAAGAAGGCGAAGGAGGGAATGGAAGAGTGTTGGTGAGGTGAAAGCGAGAGGGAGGCACCTTTGGCGAAAGAGATATGGTCGAAGCGAAAAGGGTGGGAGGAAGGGAGGCAAAAGACGAGAGGCGAGAAGTAAAAGAGAGAAGGGAACCTATAGCGAAAAAGAAATAGTCGAAGAAAAAGAGAAAGAGAGGGACAGAAAAAAACGGCCGAAGAGAAGTAGAAGAGGGAGTGAAAGAGAGAGACTGATAGAGGGTGTTGCGGTGTACGTGTGTGCTTGTAGAAAAAGAACGGGGGAAGAAGAGAAAAAAGGAGCGACGAGGTAGAGGGGAAGGGGGTAGAAAAAGGAGCGAGAGGATGCCGGAGATGCCGAAAAAGGAGCAGCGAGATGCCCGAGCAAAAAGGAACTAAACTCATTTCCGAGGCATTAACCAATTACTTTTTGCGAAAGGGTGTCGGTTACCTTCAACTTTCCTCCTGCCGTTGTGCCCTCCCTCAACCACCTCCATTTCTCTCTTCTTCGACGGCCTCTAACCCTTACCCCACCCAACAACCTCCCCGCGTTTTGCCCAACGCCCAACACACCCTCCGACCACCCTTCTTCCTTCTTCCTCGTGGTCCGTTAACTAACTCACCCCTTGCAAACGAGCGCGAACGTCGACTAGCGGAATACTGTAATGAAGAAAAATATAATACGTCGATGTGCGAGAACGTTTTTCTTAATGCAACGTTGCACCGAACAAGCAACTCTTAATCCGGTTAACTAAATCTTACGTCCGCTGCCAGACACATGGTTGACAAAATTCTATTTTGTGACACAAACATGGTAATGAGGCAAAAATATGCATTGCACGATGTGTCTACCCTACAGCTCGACTGTGGAAATGTCAGCAGTCTGTAACATCGACACCTACTCTGATTTTTATGCGACTCGCGTGCAGACGCAACATAATCAAAATTTGATAACATCCATTTATGTCTATTAATATCTAACGCCCTGGAAACGAATTCACATATACAGAATATTTATGAAACACTTGAGTTTGCTTGTGTGTTTTTGTAAGGGACTACCTGACTCACGATTGTGCGCGAATTGTAGCACGAGCTGGAGCAAACTTTACATATGAGTACCGTATGTGACATCAACGCCTATATAATGCGTAGCTTACTCTCCGGCTTTCAATATCCCCCTTCTCTGTTTATCGGGGAACGATAATGAATCAATTTGGAACGGGAGGCGAGGTGCTCGGTATTTCGGCGGCAAATTTCTTCGGTCCTTAATCGCTATTACGGACGGGGCGGGCGTCCGAACATTCACGGCCGCCAACTATTCAGCATTCGCCGCGTTCGGCCAATTTACGAAACATTCGCCCATCCGCGAATAGTTGATGCTTGTTAAAGTAGCCAGGGATAAACGCGTTGTTATTCGATCTTTCCCAGTCTGTGCGTCCACTTTCGGGGAATGGTGGCGGAGCGAAACGCAGGTACGCACTTGCGGCTCGGACGAAAATGTTCAGGATTTGAAATAACGAGCGCGAAAGAAGAAGGAGGGTCTTAAGGTCGACGGGGTGACGGGGATAAGAAAGACGGACTGGACTAGCGGAAATATACAAGTTTGGTCGCTTTTAATTGTCGCACGTTTCCACGGTGTACCTCCGTATTCTAATGATTGCGTCGTTGGAATGAAAAAAAAAAGGTCACACCCGTCGCTCTTCCGCGCGGCTAACAGGTCCCGGAGACTCGTTGTCGTGCGTTCCCGTCTCGATTCTCGTTCGTCGAAAAAACGGAATATATTATCGAATCGCACGTTCCCCGCCGTGCTTTCGCAAGGGAAAAAACGCACGATCTCACGATATTACGAGGCGATAAGAACAGCCGGTATGTTTCGGTGACACTTCCTACATTGATCATACCCCGGCGTAGACGGCCATTAAAATGTAGCCGCGAGCAACGTTAACATCGTTACTCGGCCGCATGTCTCGAAACATATCCCCATTTAACGGCTTATCAACTTCATACGTCTATAGATCTCGAGCACTGCTGTCTGTTAATCCATCCGCGCCTTACCGGTGAAAAATTGGTCAAATACGGCAAAGAAAAGGGGAAAAGAGAGCGAGAGAGTAGGTATGCTTAGCGAGGAGAAGCAGAAAACGAGCAACGATGGCCGTCGGCAGTAGGCTTTATGCACGTACGGTCGTACGGGCAGCCATCCAACAAATACGGCTGTATAGAGAGGGTAACGGCGGGCGGGGGTGTATACCCGATCTAATATCTCACAGGCGGCGGCCGAGGCGGAGCGGCGAGGCGGTGCACATATCATATTGTTAATCTCAAAACCGCGTCTATAAGAATCCACTTAATGAAATTTCCGCCGTAGCGGCGGTGGCCCCCGCGCGAAGCGCCGATTGGTCGGCTCCAGGGGAAAGCCTCGCTCCTGTCCCGTGCCTGTACGGCGGTGGCATTGTGGAGCAATTAATAATGTCATATTGCACCCCCTCGCTACCACCACCAGCTACGTCTACTACCACCACCACTACCATTACCGGCACCACTACTACCGTTCAACGAGCGAGCACATCGATGCAGCGACAGCCACCAATACCATCGTACCGCACGGTACATCGCCCTTAGTACGGTGAGCTATGTCGGTGGGTATACGTATCTACTGTATCGTGGCAAGGCCGACGCGGAGAAGCAGTAGGAGGAGGAGTAAGAGGGGGAGGAGAGGAGGAGGAGGAGGAGGAAGAGGTGGAGGTGGAGAAGCAGGAGGCGGTGGAGGAGGGCACCCTGACTGCTAGCTCGGATATAGGCTGTTGTGAATATTACATTCCCCGTGTATATAGACGGTGCGGCAGGTCCCCGGTAACGCTTCGAGACATAGGGAGAGAAGCCTGCAGGAGGCAGGGAGAGAGAACGTGGCGGGCGCGAGGGACGGGCCGAGCGGGGAGAGCACAATAAGACGGCGCGCGCAATTAATTTTCGGGCTTTTGCTAATTAAATTTTTGCCCGGTTCTCGCCGTACTATAGCCTCGCTTGCCGGTGGCCGCCGTTACGGCGCCGTATCTGCTCTCTATCCGCTCTCCGTCCACTTTCCGTCGCGAGGTAAATCTCTCTCTCTCTCTCTCTCTCTCTCTCTCTCTCGTACACACACACACATATATACACCCTCTCACGCTCTGCATTGGCAGACGTCGAGCCTGGTCGAGATTCAGTGATAAGACCGTCGAACACGATCATCGATTTTAGTCGTTGTGTGAGTTTCGATCGTCCGGCAGATTAGCAATAATTGATCTTAATCAAATGATCTTAACCGTAATCTAATAACGATCCGAAAGAAATACGTTCGAACGAGTTGTGATGTCAAGTGGTATACGTCCCCTCTCGCTTCCGTTCGTTCTAACAGTAAATCGAACGATATCGATCGTGTCGCCGTCTAAGTACCGAACCGTTTGACCGCGACGAATAGAACGGCGCTCGGTAGATTCATAAATCCCATTAGCCACAATAGCATCCATATTTTTTCTCCAATCGTATATTCGATCGCCTTGCTTTAACGTCATACATGTTCTTTCGCATTGCAGATATGAGAAAAAGAGGGCCAATGGGAAGAGACCAAGAGACAAGCAACAGCCACAGCAACGGCGACGGTGCAATTAACTCTCTGGCTTCGCCGAGTCGCGCGACGTCAAATCGAAATCTACGAAGGAATCGTTGACGTGGCGTGGAGAAAAAAAATGCAGACGTATGGAGACGCTCTCGGCCGCGAATAATGCAACATCGATCACCGTCGAACAGGTGTTCAACATAAATCGCGTATCGGTAAGTCGTTAACGAACCTCCTAAACGGCTGCTGCCTCGAAACGAAATTAAATATCCGATCCCGACGCCGTGATAGCACGCTTGCTCTAATACAGCCATCATAACGAGCTCTCTTCCCTAAACGTTCCGATTGGCGATAAATCGCGGGAAAGAAGGGGATTCAAATTGGTCCCTTAGTAATGGCAATAATTCTCCCGGGCGAAAAAAAAAAGGGTGGCAGAATCCGAGCGGGAGCGTACGGTAATTGGAAATCATTTGGAGGTGTCCGACAATCGATGAATTCGGGAAGGGCGGAGGGCGCAGGGCACAGGGCCGGGTATTCGCTTTATCGTTATCGCACGTCTCTTCGAGAGCCTCTAGTTCCGTGTAGGATTCATAATGGGATTCCCCGAGGATCTCTAAAACTTCTCGAAGCCGTGCGCTCTCGAGCGTGTTACGGTAACGAGGGAGTTCAAGGTTAAAAGTGATGGAGACGGCACTGAGGGAGATGGAGAGGCATAAAAAGAGAAGCCGGAGAGACTGCAGACAAAGAGGGACAGAGAAGAATAAGGAGTGGAAAGGCGACGAGACGGGGGTGGGGAGCGAATAGATTAGAATCTTAGCAAATAATTGAGGACTTTAACGAACTTGTTTTTCTGCAGACCGTACGCGTCTGCATTTAATCGCGTGCAATTAGCGTGACCTGCGCCTGGTAAAACGATTCGTCGCTATGTTTGCCGATATTTCGAGAACAATTCGATAATAAGTGTACCGTGTCTCATGTTGACTGAAGGAAAGCTACGAAATGTGCGGGAGGGTGAAAATAATGAGGAGACGAGAGAACTAACGAAATTGACGCTACAACAGACGCATTTCCTCATGACCCGCAGCCCACCAAACGTCACTTTTGAACCTGCTAGAGGCGAATTTTCCAGAGTTGCCTACGTTTTCCCCGAACTCCGAGTGACTTGACGGAAAAAACATGAGTGGTCGGCAGGCACGATAAACTCGATGACATTCGACAGAAACAGGATCCACGTTTGGCCTCCGACCGTCTCTAATTAAAACACATTTCAATTTTGCGTCTCCCGACAAAAAGCGCCCGCGCCTGTAAGAGGAGTAAGAAGACCCTTTCTGACGTCGTAGAAGACCCTCCGCGACATGTGTATCGTTTTAATCGAATTTGACGTAATTAGAGTGTCTCGGCGTAGGCCGAGGCCGACCGTAAACGGGGGACGGGGGATGGGGAACAAAATAGAAAGAGCGAAAGCGAGAGTTTGGAGAGGCGCGGCAGAGGGGGTGAGAGAGGAAGGCGAATACACGAGCGCAGGCATATTTACCCCTCCTCCCGCCTTCAACCCCCTTCGCCGAACCAGTCGCTCACCCCTTCCACGCGGCTCTCACGAAATTATTACGGACTCAGGTGTTCCACTGGCGTCCGTGCTTGCGGTACACCTGTAGCCGCTCGTACTTCCCTGAGTAAATATACTCGTCCGTATCGAGAAGAGGTGGAACAGGTAAACGTAAGGGAAAAGGGAGAGGAGAAAGAAGGCACGAGAATCAGAGGGACAAGAGGTGAGAGATAACGAAAGCATTGTATTAAACGATAAGAATAAAGTATCGTTGAGGAATATAGAGACAGAAATACTTGAGGGGTGTGTCCGATATTATTCTTTGGAAAAATTACTATCCGGCCATTTGACGCTGTAAATATCTGTTGTACGTGGATCTATAGTGCTCCTTGCAGGAAAGCATCTTGAAACAGGGTAAAATGTAAGGAGATAGTGGCGAGGGGTGAAACGGGGGGGAGGGGTGGCGGGGGCGGGGGCAAAGTACATTTGTTCGCGAAGGAAGCGGCGTCGGCGGCGGCAGTGAGATAATATGAAAACCCTTAAAGGGGCAAAAAGCGAATTGCCGTAAATCTTGGCGCAGGTGAGGTACAGGGTGGTGGGAGAGGATGGTCGTCGGGGGTTGAGGCAAGGGGAAGGGGAGTCATTTGGGCCACGGGCCCCGATTCTCCTCGGCTGTAAACGACCGCGCTCTTCTTCTTTTCTCCTCCCATCCTTCTTTCTCCTCTCCCTCCACCTTAGATGGTTCGCGGGTCCGCACTCATAAAAAGCTCGCCCCGTTCTTTTGCTAATCGACAACAAACACATTGTCTCTGTATTGTTGCTCACCTAACTCTCCTCTTGCCGTCCACGGAGTCCTTTACCGCCGACGCAGTCCTCTAAGGGTCTTCCGGCTCTTACCCGTCTGCCTCTCTTCGCTTCTTACTCACTTTCACCGGCGCGCATCCTTGTCGTTCTGTGTTTATCTGCGCTTGTCCCTTCTTGTACTCCGTGCCGTTCCCTTGTACTCTCCGCTCTCTGTCTCGTACTCCGTCTTATATGCTTATCTTCGTCGTGCCTTTCTCCCACTCGTTCCTGTTCTTTCTCTCTCTCCCCGTCCCCCCTTTCCCTTCATCGTTTGCCTTCCCATTCTCATCCTCTAACTCCTTCGTCTCTTACAGCTTGACAGCCTCCGGACTGTCCGGGCCCAATCGGCTGGTTTCTTCGTACTTGTCCCGCCGTTTCGCCGATGTCATTTGCTTTTTCGGCGGATCCGATGCTAATACATTACCGCGTCACAGGGCAAAAAAGCTCCCGCGACGAGCTTAACGAATGTAAGGTGCTCTCGGCCGACTCGACGCGCTCGAATTCCGCCCGAGGGCTCAGCTCGAATTCGTGCTCTTGGCCTCGATTATACGCGACGTCTGAATCGAAAACGAGTCTGTAAATTGACGCTCGCCGATCGCAATGTCGTAGCGTGTCGACGTTAAGTGGTCGATTGTGAATTAAAGGAATATCGTGGCTGGAGATCGAGCGATGCTTTAACATGTTTCTCTCCTCCGGAACAGTGCACTTCGAATATTATTATATCGGTACTTAAGACATCGAGCTTAGACCCGTCTGAAAATGATGAAATATAAATGAAATGTGTATGTTATCGAACGTAGTAATTTATGAGGTAACTTTACTCCCGCGTAAACTCCGTTACAGATGCAGTTTGGTAGACGCGAGGTATGCTCGCAGGGTACACGCCAAGTGTAAGGTAAGTTCGGAGGGCAAGGTCGGGAGCAGCAGTGAAACAGGAATGGAACAGGCCAACAGGCAACGATCCTCCCAGCCGGACATCGTAATTGCGTCGTCCGCGCTGTAACGAGTTACGAAACTCGCGCACTCGCTTTTTCCTCTCGCGCTCTCTAAGACGGAAGGAAGCTAACGGTTCACGGTAACGCGCCGCAGCGTCGGACTCATCGATTGATCCCATTAACGGCAGGGCGAGGGAGAAAACGAAGAAGGCGCGAACGATAAGAAAAATATAATTGAAATCGATCCGTTCGACTGGATACGCTGTAATTAGAGAGCGGATTTGCCTTGATAGGCAATAGCTGCGAAATGGGAAATAGTTGCGTACGCTGGATGCAGCATACACCCGGTCTTCCAACCCGTGAGTTACGATAATATCGTTGATCCGTTGAAAAGATCTCTTTTTCCCTCTCTCTCTCTCTCTCTCATATAATACGCTCCACGGCACGGAGTTCCGTGGATTGTACTTATGCACGATCACTTACAATTAATTCGCGTCAAAATGATATAGGTTTTCCAGACGCACGGTGAAAGTCCGATTAACGCCAAGCGAATCCACGCACCGCGCCTCTATATCAATTCCGTCGTTAAAATAAAAATGAATTCCCGCGTTAATTAATTTTCTCCTCGGCACAAAGAAACGGAAGTACGTTGCGCGCAAAATAAACGAGAAATAAAGTCGCGCGCGTGGGCTCTTGAGAATTCCGCGCGGGGCGCGAGCGCGCGCGCGCCCCTTTTCTAATTAGCCCGCAGTATTGTTGCAACAACGATCCTCTTATAAAATTTCCAATTTTCCCGACCAATTTAGATAAGCGCGCGTTTATTCGCGAACACGCGGGCTCGATGTCGGGCTAGCGAATTGTGAAGGGTGGCCGGTCGCAGTTAGGTAGGCAGTCTTTTTTACGCATTAATTAAGACACATTGTAGCCGGATACCTCCGATGTAGAGTGTGAGAGCGAAGGACAGAAAGAGAGCAAACGTTGCAATTTCTCTATCCCATGAGGTTCGCCGTAAACGCGCCAGAAAAAAAAGCGATCTTATCCCAGAGCTCGTATTTGACGGCAAAGTGTATCGCGGGAGCGCGAGCGTTGCGTACG
This sequence comes from Priocnemis perturbator, assembly GCA_963942575.1. Taxonomy (NCBI): domain Eukaryota; kingdom Metazoa; phylum Arthropoda; class Insecta; order Hymenoptera; family Pompilidae; genus Priocnemis; species Priocnemis perturbator. The sequence goes on from OZ012646.1 coordinate 12,121,303, forward strand.
TCCCCACATACGGCCGCACGGATGCACGTCTGCGCGTATAGATGTGGGGGTGGCGAACGAGCGCACCTATTACGGAGGACAGTGTCCAACTGTTCCACGGTGCGTATAGAAGGTGTGGATATGTCATGGTTGGCTCGTAACAGTGCGTGTGTACATTTACCGGTCTCGGGGTATATAACGGCGGACTCGCTGTTCCTCATGCTTTTCGCTCCCAAGAGCGAACGAGAAAGACGGAAAGAGAGGGAGCTCAGCATATGCCTGCTGTCTGTGTTTCTCTCTGGGTGTGTGTGTGTGTATGTGTGTGTGCGTGTCTATGCGCGTGTGCAGTTCTATGTGTGTGCCCTCGTGTGTGTGTGCAGCGAAGAGAGAGCGGAGGGAGAGAGAGAACGAAGCCAGGAGCCCCGGCTAATTAAAACCGCGGATGGTAATTAATTAAGCAGACGTCAGAGGAGATCCTAGGATTCTACGTGAGCAGGGGTTCTCGAGTCTCGCGAAATCACCGGGAAATCGATGTCGAACCTCTACCAATCTTGTGCGTCCGACGGAGCGCGCACGTCGACGGGATAACAGTCTATAGATTTCTTCCTCGATTTGTTCTTCCGAGCCGGCCGACAGCAATTGACTCTCTCTCTCTTCCTCTCTTTCTCTCTATCTCTCTCCCCGTCTCTCCCTTTCCGTCATACTTTTTATCCTTTTCCGACCAACCCTCTCCCCCTTTTCATTCCTCTACCTTTTTCACCCTCGCGCACGCACTTTTCTTTTCTGCCCCGTAACGATATTTAATTAACGTCTTTCAGAGCACAACCATTCGATATTTTCTTTCATGTACATCGAGGCAAACTGTAAATCGGGGCCGCGGAATGAGCAGAAGGGTACAGGGTTAATCGAAATTACAGCTTGGGAAAAGAAAGACGCGCGCGCGCGACAGAGACAGAGAGAGAGAGAGAGAGGGTTAGAGAGATGAGACGGAGACGGAAAGGGGGCGAAATGGGGGTGGGGCTCATCGTCGTAATGAGTTCACCGTGGTAGCAGTGTATCGATCTTGCGGTTAATGTCTGGTGACTGATTGGTCCGCGGAAACGACGAGAGGGTCCGATGCAAAAGGCTCGGAAACAGAAACATATGGGACATACGTGCTTATATACGAAGGGTAGATCAAGGGACGAGAGAGTGAGAGAGAGAGAGAGAGAGGGATTGAGTTGGTTGAAGGGGAAGGTAGACGGAAGGGGGTCAGAACGACTTATAAATTTGATCACGTGCGCGTACCCATGTCATCAATGTGGAATTGTTTTCGCCGACGATCGATGTCTTTTTACGAGGTCTCAGATAAATCGATCCTACGTCGCCCGATGCGAATTCGATTGACAGACTCGTGGAATGGGACACGACGTATACTATCGCGATTTGATGGTGCGAGCCCCTGCTGTATCCTTCGAGTGCACATGGCCAAAGGAAGACTCTCCCACCGCACATCGCTATTCTCCTTCAAATTTGCTTGATAACATTGCGGATACCGTGTATATAAATTTCCGAGCAATTCCCGGATTATGAACTTTCAGCTGTAAAATTTCTACGTTGCCGTGGACAATTTCGCGGGACGATCATGGAGCAAGGGGGAGGGGCGCGACAACGGTAAGTTTCGTCCGTCATCGCGCAATATAGAATTTATTTAATCCGAATTAGCCGTTGGAATTCAGAAAATGTTGTAAAATCAAATTACGTCGCTCTATTGTGCCAACATTTTATGCGATAGCGCGCTCGTAAATTTTCTATGTAATTTAGTTCCCTACAGCCCTCCATATACCGCATAACAATATTTTCCCCTGATTTTATTTTCTGTCGGCTCATATCAGTACACATATCACATATATATATAGGGATATAAAATTAGCTTATTAAAAGAACACGATCCCGACAGGAAAGAAAGCCGCGAAGAAACCGATTGAACGCGCTGGCTCTTCTAATATCGGAGTTTTATTCACATTACAGGGAAAGCAGCCTGAAGCAGGGCTAGACAACGACCGCGTCGTGGCAATATTTGCAAGTCTGCGACACGACACGCCGGTCAAATATTTGCGCCCGTTCAAATCTGACTTGATAATGCCGGGAAGATTATGCGACGTGTCGCAGCCGGGATGAGAGGGGAAAAAGAAATCACGTCTCAATAGACGCCTCTCGTTCACGACCCTTCCTCCTGTACACCGTGCACCCGTAATTTCTATCGCGCGGCGTCCACTTGGCTACACGTGGTCGTGGGGCGCGGGGCATCGTTTCACGGCCGGTTAATAAACGGGGCACACCTCCCGACTAAAACTCGCTTGCTATCTAATCGCGGCGTAATCCTCCTCCTAAAAAGCTCAACCGGGCACATGCGAGCGACGCCTTTTCTTCATCTCGTCTCTCACGAAATTGGCCGTTGTCGAAAACTCTTGAGCAATCCCGCCGACTCGTTGCGATCGAGCTTATAGCAATTAATGTTATTGCTCCGGCAGAGCGATAGGGGGCGAGCGAGAGAAGAGAGAGAGAGAGAGAGAGAGAGAGAGAGAGAGAGAGAGAGAGAGAGAGAGAGAGAGAGAGAGTGGACGAATGAGATAGGCAGGGGTTAGCACTGTACACATCTACCCTCCTTCCTCCTACCCCCGTAGACGGTATCGCAGCTCTCACTCTCTTCGTTCACCGCATTCGTACACATAGAAAGTTACCCTTCCCTCTAGCCGTCCTCGTCGCGCCTTCTCGCGCTTTCCCTCTTCCATTCTCGCGCACACACTCTCCCGGAGAGTGGCTTCGGACTTGGGATAAAAGGGGGTTGGGCGTGGCGCAGATAGGACCGCTACAGCGATTGTGTGTATACACGGCCCGACATCGGAAGTATATTGCGCCCGATAAGAAGTGAAGGCGACCAATCCTTCTCGGTATTAACAATGGTGTTTTGCGACAAAGGGGGAATGGCCGGGGGAAGGGGGAGAGGACGAAAATCCACGAGCAAAGAAGAGCTCGCGAGGTCGGACACCGATACTGTACCCTCTCGACGGTGTAAAGTACCCGTGTCGACTGATACCGGCCGATTTGAGCCGATTGCACGGCGATCCGGAGGCGTTATTAATTTGGCGGATGTGCTGCTTTCGGCGTCTCCATCGTTACGTGGTAGTCTGTTAATCGGCAAGGTAGGATACGTGAAACGGCTAAGAAACTTGTCTCGATAAATATTGACGAACTTGTCGCCTGACTGCGACATCGTCTATTTTGTCATAATTCGGAAATTCTGGACTACACGACATCGGATAAGGAAAATACCCGATGAGCCGGGGAGAAAAAGAATCGGGAGGATCTCCGATGCGATTTGTCTGTGGACAATTTATCGGCGCCGCGGCCGCGCCGGGAGCCGGGGGCCGGTACGAAAATGAATTCCATTCAAGAGAGGAGACATTAGTAAAAACCGCTCAACGTTCTGTGGCCGTAATCACCACTTACTTCGTACTCCGTTGCATTCGTATAGACAGACGGGGGAGGGGCGGGAAAAAAGGATGAGAAAGCGAAGACTCCATATCCCGTTTTGCGTGGTTGATCGATCGCCGCACACGGCCCCCGTCGTAGAATTAGCGAAATTCTCTGGCATCGGAGTGTCTCGAAGCTTCGGTCCCTTTGCAGCCTTGGAGCTCCATTAGTACGTATAATGATAAACAACAATTGCGCGCCCGACTACGTGTTGCATTAACATTCTACTCGTAATGGCTCCTCGCGCTATAGCTGACACGAAACTGGTCTAGACGAAATCTATGGCTATCTCGTGGCGAATGTCTGAGTATTTCCAAAACAGTGCTTAATATTAAGTTTAATATACGTTTCCGTTGTACCTCGGACTCATTTCTACTTTTCTCAGCGGGCACTTAAACAGTTTCGACAACGTACGAAACGGGGCTTTCGCTCTGCATATTTAGGAGTAAGGAGGTTTTTCTGGAAGCACGGGACGCTTTCCGAAGACGAGGGTTTAGTACGTTAAAGGTGGCCGGTTCAACAGAGAGGAGACACTTATCCGTCGTCAATTATTTACACGTCGGCAACCCCCCCTGATTGTACTAATCTTCCTCTCAGCGATACGACGAACGTATCGCGTCATCTGACCCGAAACCCGTTGCAATCCCTTGACGGAGAGTGTCGATCGAATGCAACGCTGGTGAAGAAATCCTTCGGATCCGTCGATGTGATTGAGAGAGAAAGCAAAAAGGAGAGCGGAAGAATGGGAAGATCGAATCGATTCGAGTGACGTTCGTCCGATAAGATGGACAAAGGAATAAAGTATCCAGTGATAGACCGAGCAATATGTGCGTAATACCTTCGACTCGTGCAAGCTCGGATATTATGAAATCTGCATTCGTTGCGCCGCACTCGAAATGGAATGTCCAACCCAGGGTTTCTCTGAATTACATCGGTAATGCGTTCCCGGAGAAGCGAGTACATCTTGAAAATACGCATGCCGAGAGAAAAATTCTTGCACGTTTCCGTATACAGTTCTGAATACGAGCCTTCAATCTCTTGCGTGTACTCGCAATTTCACGCCCAATACGACGCTCGCGTTAGCGTAGCGATGACGTAGTGGCGAAAGCGGACAATGGATGTTAAAAAGTACCGCTTCGTAATATATGAAAATACTAAAAATCACTGCCAGATCCTGAAGTAACTTGATGAATGGATTTGCGACTTTACTGGCCCTATTTCTGTTAACAAGCTTTCGTCGGACCTCATGAACCGCTGGGAAAGCACGACGTATAAAGTCATCATGCCAGGTGTCGATAAACAATCCGCGGCGTTTCGTCAGTCCGCTTTCGTAACGAAGCGGAGGCCGAACCGGGAATCAATTTGCGCTCGCGTTCACGCCTATAAAAGTCCTCCGAAGTGAGCCTAATATAGAAAGAGGATTGAATGGGCCCACCGGCGGACCGCGTCGCCCCACCTGCAGCAAAGTAAGCGGTGTCAGATCTCAATCCGGTCAGCCTGTAGAACACGGACTCCGGGATAATGTATGGTAACAGAACACCTAAGTAAGAGCAGCACTGTATATGCTCCCTCTCTCTCCCTCTCTCTCTTTCTCTCCGTCTGTCCCATACACGCGCGGACACACTTCGAAACTCGCCCTATGTGTGAGCATATTAACGTACGTTTCCCCTATACGCGAGAAAGCGAATGCATTGGCGTGCACATACAAGAGTACATACACCCACGGGTGCGTAGGTGTGTAGGTGAGGTTGAGCAGAAGGAGACCGAGAGCGCATCTCTCGTATGGACAGAGGACGGGAATGTGTGTGCGAAATGGGTAAGTATAGGGTAAAGGTGTGTGGGTTTATATGAGTGTGTTGCGTGTGCGTTTGGAGCGAGGGAGTATGGGAGTACGGCTAAGTGCGGGGTTTGTGTGCGTCGGAGAGGAAGTGCGAGGGCTACGAGGGCTGCGCGTGTCGAGGAGTGTGTGGATAAGAGACACCGTGTATGTGTGAGAGAGAACGGGAGAGAGAGGGAGCGAATGTACGCAGGCGCACATGAGTATGTTACGGGGATGGCCAGAGGGCAGCTAACGTTTATAATATTAACGCTAATGGACTACCTTATACCTTATATACCGTCCGACCCCTTGTCGGTCTTCCCCCTACGTCTGCGGGCCCCCACCACCATGGCTCTCACCAAAGTACGGGATAATATTCATGGATGTATTCAAGCTAATGCACCAAGGCGTCCGACAGAGTAATAACGAAGTAAGTCCGAAAATAACGTATATCGACGAGCGCGGAGGGCCCTTCGCCGCTGCCGATTTTAAATTATCTTATTACTTAAAAACCATCTCATCCCGTCCAATAAGTATTAGCCGCTCTTTTATTTTCAAAGCCGTGCCTCTCTCCTCATCTGGTCTCTCTTTTCTTCGCGGCACGTTTATAAAGTCCTCTGATTCCGAGTAGGCGAGTACCGATTTATTCCGGCCTTACACGTCTGTTGGAGGTGAAAAAATGGCGTAGCGTGGCGGGGCGCAACGGGTGGGCAAGATAGATGAAGGAAGCGGCGAGAGGGAAGAGCGTCGAACGTCCCGACGCTGATTTGATAGGCGAGATATATCGTGAAATTACTCGGATAGACGTCGTGCGTCGTGGCGATGTTTTGCGTGCACCGATGTCGCACGTCGCCTACGCTCCTACACACGTGCCGACACTTACAGGGGCGCCAGTTTTTGCTTAATTTCCATTCGGCCGTGCGTCGCCGGCGAAGGTGACATCTGTCACTGATAATATCGATTATTACGACAGACTATCGTCGGGACACCGCCAATGGAACACGTTTCAATTGAAACCGTTTGCCTCCTCGTGTTTACGCCGGGGGAAAAGTGGCGGCGCACGTTGTTGCGCAGTGTGGCGCGGCACAGGAACCGACGCGACGCGGCGCGTTTTACCCCGAAAGGAGCATTCAGATAAACGCCCGTGATATCGTTAAATTCTGTGCCGCTCTTATTTGTTTCATAATTCATAACCAATGCATTTCAAATATTAGGAATAATAAAACGCGATGTATACACGCGGAGCTCCCGACTCTCAATCCTTCTCCCTCACTCCCTGTTCACCCCTCTCTCTCTCTCTCCATCCCTGTTCCCACTCTTCATCAATATACGGAGTAATATTCATAATGTAATGGAAGTACCCGTAATGTAAGCTAATGCATCCTACAATTTCTTGAAAGCATTCGAATAATTCAGCGAAGGCGGGTGTATTCGTAATACAGTTATAAACTATAAGTTTATGGCCAACCGACGGAGAGGGCTCCCTTCCAAAAACATCTGATTCGATCAATAAATACGCGTACAATAAAAAAGGGTTGTAGAGCGACGGTTCGTCGCCGCTGCTATGCCACACTCTTCTCAATCGAGTTTACGAGCCGACGTTTCGGTGTAGATTAAACAAAGTCGCTCGCGTCAGACGTCAAAATTTATTCATGACTCAGCGAGAGAAGGAGAATTCGAAAATGAAATTCGTCACCTTGTGGAAAATGTTTATGCGATCTGTCGGGAATAAATTTGATTTGAGGTAACCCAGATCTCGGAATATAATAAGCTGACTATGTCGGATACGTATTGGTACAAGCCAGTCACGTATTTGTTCGGTCAAGGTTAATGTCTAAACCAATCACCGGAATACATTATCGACGCAAAGCGCCCCCGCCAATGCTCTTTCGCCAGGGTTTTATCAAATTTCTTCAATATACTCGCTACACCGTTGTGATCGATATTATCCGGCATTCCCTAAAGCATTCATTAAAAGAATTCAGGCACGGCACGATAGCCAGCTGCTAAACAAGTGATTATTTAGATACTGCAATGCTTAAGCCCAACGTCCTGCGATATTGCATACACCGAATTTCCGAAGGATTTTTTATCCGGCGACGCTACATTTGTTAATAGGGTTAGGCGTTGATATAAGGAAATAAAATGTATCGTGTAAGGAAAGTGGGTAATTTGCTGGAAAGTGAAGTGATATGCAACTGGATGACCTCGTTCATACCACAATCAGCAAGTTGACAATAAATATTCAAATGAGAGTTATCATTTCTACACACAGGTTTCTAGAATAATGAAATGTATCTATATTACTTCTGACCCCGCTATTGATTGGTCAGTATGCACAGAGAAAGCTGAACGTTCAAGACTGTTATTCCGAACTAAGTGAACGGCGAGGGCAACAACGTAATCAGAAACAGTTCCTGATTATGCACGCCCATTGCCAATTAAGCGCTTTGTTTCATTAGTCAAAGTTAAAATTTGCCACTTGCTAAATAATGACCACGGTGTGTGTGTATGTGTGTGTGTGTGTGTGTGTGTGTGTGTGTATGTGTAAATAATGGATCGTTTCATTTGGCTTTTATTTAATCAATGACACTCCCACGGCATTTGCATTTGTTAGACGGTTTAATTTTTATCCTAATTTATACAATGCATTATCCCTTTGATGAACGATTACAATTTGTTATCTCAATTTGTACAGTTTTATTCTCCTCTTACGTATATTGTAGTCTTCGCAGTATCCTATTGTCCTATCTTTTTCATCGTTAACAATATAATGTTTGCATATTTATTTTCCCTCCTTTTATTTTTCACCCCCGACGCACCATCGCGCGCGCGCACGTTCAGCCGCTTATGCATATTCATTTGAATTCCGTTTAATTAATAGCGAAGGAACTCGCGAATTTTTAAACGCAATTTTCCGCGAACGATAAGCGAGCACGATAAGCGACGATTAGCCTTCTGTATTCCGTTGAACGCGGAAAATCGAGGCGAGCTGAGAATATATGCCGAGACCTTAAGGTCCTTCCGCAAAACGGTGATATCTCCTTTATGACAGAGGGGTGGATGGTAGGGCGCGCACACTTTTGGAGGTGACAGTTGAGTGTTGTACGAGCTTCGGCCGGACACGAAGGTATACTTAACTTTTAATTACTATCATATAACTAATTAGCCCCGCCGCGTCGGCGGGGGGTTTTGTATATTAATTTAATTTTCAATCTCACGGGGTAATTCTTGGTGCGACGTTAGTTTTAATCAACCCTCTACCCCCGCCGTTCTTGCTGGCGCGCCAACACAGTGGCGTAGAGAGGAGAAGAGAGAGAGAGAGAGAGAGTGAGGTTTGCTAGGGGGTGAAGGAGGCGCTGAGAGGGGTGGAATGGGGTACACCTACTCAGCTAATAAAAACCGGCAATAAAAACCACCCCTTAGGGCCACTACTATCGTTCCTCTCTCTCTTCGTCTCCCCCCCCCCCCCCCAATCTCTCTCTTGCCCCTTTCTTTTCCCCTCCCAGCCATCCTCCCTGTCTTTCGCTCCACCAGTTTCTCTCGCTCTCTCACCTCTTTCTCTTTCCTCCTCAGCGGCACCGAACGTTCATTCCGCTCTTCTTTCTTTCTTTCTCTATCTCTTTATACCCCGGCTCTATCCACCTGGCTGGGATTAACTTTAATCAAATATTTACATTTTAATTCGCTGCCGTATACACCCGACCAACCTACGGACCCTTTACGATAACGTCGTCGTTTAATTGCAAACTGCCACTTTCGCACGACAAGACGTCTGGAGCTGTATTTCGCGGCCGCGCATAATACGGCACTGCCTCTCCGGATCTCGGCAATACTAATAACGGCAAATATAGGTACATCTTATATCGCGTGTTAGCGGACGTAGCCGCGCGATCGACTCGAGCGTTGGAGCGATTTTGTCTGACAAAGAACGTCGGAGGAAAGCCACAGGTTACGAAATTTCTCGTTTTGCCAGTGCGAGCGATTCTAAAGCGACATTCGAGTCTCATACGACGGCATATACGCAACAAAGATATACACCTGGCATTAGCCCACACGGCTCTGTTTAATTTTGACGCGACGCGACACGTGTTAAGAATTAAACATCGTCCGACCAGCTAAGTCAACAATTATGCAAAGCCGACGTCGAACGCGGGTATCTAGCCAAAAGTGATCTTCGCATAGATCGGCTAAATCAATAGCTGTTGGAGCATCGTCCCACGCTATTCCGCCATTTAAACGAGCGTCCGCGAGCGCGCGCGCACGGTAAATTAGCTTCGAGCGCGGAGATAAGAGAGGCCTGCGCTTGTAACAGGGGGCCTCGAACCGAACAAATTACTTTTTGTTTAATCTATCGTGTCAACCTCGGGTCTGAACCGCAAGGATGTCGAACAATACGGCGCTTTATACGAAATATACGTATATAGCCCGGCACGTAGACATGCTACTGCAGAACGTGGAAAATCTCGGCATATATAAAGGCCTCGGCGACAATGACGATGCAAGCGGTAAAGGGCTGTAAATCCAGATGATACGGAAGAGAAGGATGTATGTAGAACAGGGTTACAGAACGTCGCGTCGAGACGTTTGCGGCAGCTTCAGAAATTCCACGCGGCATCGGAACGTAATAATAAGCACGCCGGGTAAATCTAATTTTTCACCGACCCCGCGCGCCTTCATGTAACGTGCCTATCCATTTTCGCGTTCACACTTAAGCGTTGAGAGTATAATCTCGCGACAACGGTAAGTTGCACCTTCGCGCCACATGCCTCCCATAATTCACGCGAGATTAACTGCAAATTGACATAGCCAACATTTCATTGCTACGTCAATAAATAGCCTCCCTGCGCGCGGGCGTTCGATCGCGTTCACGTATATCCACATACGTACCCGCCATCTAGACATTTCTACGAGTGTAGGAGGACTTGGAGAACGCGGCCAAACGATTTCGTATGTCATCTCGCGACACGGATCCGGACTCCGCTCGGCGGTCGACAATAGTCAGCCGCGTCTTTGCGAGCTCTCCCGCCTTGCCGCATCTAAGAATCCCCGGTGAACAAGAAAAAACAAAAAAAAAACACAACAAAAAAATGGAAAGAGTGGAAAAGGGGTTTGCAAAGAGTAGAGAAAACGCTCCGTACTCGATAAAGGACTAATTACACTTTGGCCGATGCTATCTCTCCCCCCACGGCCAACAGACCGCAATACGAGGGCCAAAACTAATTGGACACGCCACGGGGGCGATGCGGAGGCGATACCACGCGCGCGAGAATTACATAAAAGAAAGTGTGGAAGGGGAGGGGGAGGGGTTACGGGGGCGGGGGAAGAGCAAAATAAGCATTCCACTTTGCCCCTGCGAATGCGGCGTGTTCCGCGGGGAGGGAGATCGAGCTTGCGAGGGAGAGACGCAGACAGTGCGAGAAGGAAAAAGACCGGAAAAGGGAAAGAGCGGAGTGGCAGCGGAGAGACGGAATAAGAGTAAGAAGGACGGTGGGGAAGAGAGCAGGAGGGAGGGAGAGAGAGACGCGGACCGGGAGATACAGAAAGAAAGACTCAAGCTCGACGTTCGAACTTCAAAGCTCTTTGGCAAAGCGCCAGCACTCACGTAACTGACTACTTGTTTTGCCAGCGTTATAGCCCCTTCCCCTCGCCCCCCCTGCAGTCAACCCTACCGTGGCTAGTGTAACCCTCCCGTCCCTCCCTCTTGCCTCGTCCTCCTACTACAATTCCATCTCTCGTTTCCACTCTCTTGTCGTGTCCCGGTTCTATCGCGACTGCGAGCTACTCGATTTTCGAAAAAGGTTAACACCTCGGTATCTGCGATCAGCGGTCGGGAGCACGTGGCGACTCTACGGCGCGCCTGCGTGCTCCAGCCCTCGAGACCCTGCTCCGAAATTTCTTCTCCCAGTCTTTCTCGTGCCGACGAGTTGGCGCGGGATAGCAGCTGCCGCGGCGAGAGGGGGGAGGAGAGAAGGGGTGCATCGGTAAGCGAGGCCTAGGCTCCTTCGAATTTCAAACGATCAAGTCTTTGACTCTCGCTCCGATTGTGAGCTGTCGCGTCGGAACACTGCTTTCGGCGACTAGACGAGTCTGCAGAGAGAGAGAGAGAGAGAGGGGCGTGTGTGTGCGTAGCGTAGAATATATATACTACAACGTGTATGTGCTTAGGAGTGACCGAGTGTGTTCTCGCGGAATTTCATTTATTGGTTGATATTAAACGCGTCACGTTATCTTTGCAACACGGAACGAGGATGATTGCTGGCAGAAATATATTGGAAAGTGGGACGGACGCAATGACTGCATTTGTCTGTTATCCGTGAGTTGCAACGTGACGTCGTCGAGAGCTAAGACGATATCTGTCTATCCATCTATCTATCTATCTGTATTCCAAGGCGATACGCGAGGCAGATAACGCAGATGGACGATAGGAAGGTTGTTATCAATAGCCTAATTTGTTTGTTTTCACTCGTGCATGAGTTACGAGCGATCGAGTCTCGAGAGACACAGAGATACCATTCTTCAACGAGCGTGTGTATACAGACACACGCGCGCACACGCGTTAAATACGTATCCTATATATGTATACCTATGATCTTACGGATCACTCACCTCGATCCACGGCATGCGTAGGCTGTTCAATGTCGAAGTTAAGATTCCTTCCTCTTCTCGGCTGAACACGTCGAACGTCGAGAGGTGGGAAAAAAAGAAACAAACAGAGAAGACACTTCCCACTCAATCTCTTCGGAGTTGGACGAAAGAGAGACACACTGCTGGTTACGATAACACGATTCTCGGCCGATCACGTTCCCTATTGGAGCCGACGGCTCACGAGACTTGGAGCGTGCACAGGAGAGAGAGAGAGATAGAGAGAGAGAAGAGAGAGAGAGAGAGAGAGAGAAAAGGATAGAAAGAGAACGATAGATTGGAGAGAGAAAGATAGAGGGACGTTTACGCGGGACCACGATAACGGGGATTAAAAGCGCGACACACAATCATTGTCTCCCGTGCACGGAGATACGTGAAATGAGCAGCTGACGAGGACGACAAAACACCTTTCGAAAATTGCCCCAGGAGAGAGCAGTCTGGTGGCACAGCAATTCCAGAGTCGTGCGCGCGCGCGCGCGCGCCACGCAGCCAATTATCCGGGATGGAATCGAGTTTCTGTCAATTTTCGTGTTTTGGGGTGGTATTCCTTAAAGCGTGCGCGCCAGTTGTTTCTCGTTGGCGTTCCTGTGCCGAGCACCGAGAGAGACCCACGCCGGCGGCACTATCGATCCTGAGGACCTTGCTTGAAGCAGCGAGCCTCGCACGTGACACCGATCGTCCAAACGATCCCCTACGGCCGACCTCCCCGTACGACTGGTGCTCCAAATGATACGCGACATAGGCCGGTGTCGGGCTCGTTCAGGACGGAAAGGAAATTCCAGTAGTGCGTCCCTGACCGCAGGCGGACGGGTTCGACGTTACACTCCGTATATACTCCTGCTGGATTACGTGACGTGTTCGGCGTATTCGATGGCACCCCTTTTGAGAAGCTCTTCTCGAATCGTCTCGAAGCTCTCCGAACACGTCTTTCAGACAGCCACGACGCTTGTCTCCCGAGCCTTCGTCCCCGGAAGACGCGAAAGACGTCTTGACACCTTCAAAGCTTCTCTGTCCACGAAGCACCCTTAGAGGCGACGAGAAACGATACTGGCAGTTGACCGAACGACGATACGACGACGTCGTCAGAGCGCAGAATTCGTCTGATAGCATAGAGCTCTGATAGCAGTGATCGTACGCTCTGTTGTCACACTGTCCGCCGCACTCCTTTATCCGCTCTTCCCTCTGATGTGCCTCGATTGGCGCGAACTTGTCATCTCGACCCACTCGACACTCGGCAGTATCCGCGGAGGCGGAGTGCGCTCCGCTGAAAAAGAGAGACCGACTCGATTCGCGCGAACCGTCAGACTGCGATAAGCGAGCGAGTGCGGGAAAAGGAAAACTCTCGCCGCGAGCACACCGCGCGACACGCAAAGGAGGAACGAGCCACGGCACGAACCGCACGGCACGACGGCATTCGAGCGAGTGGGGCTTCGGCCTTTCCCCCACCAGGACCCTCGCGAGACCGAGAACGGTGAGCGGGCCGAGAGGGGCGAGCGAGGGCTGCTAGGCCAGACGTCGGGTGGGGCGGAGAGGGGCCAGGCAGAAGGGGTATTGCAAAAGGGGGTATAACGAGAGGCGCTGGAGGGGTGGACGACGTTCGCGAGCTTCCGCTCTTCCCGCGGATCCAGGAAGGGGTTCTCGTGTAGGGGAAGCTCGCTGGCCCGAGGGTGGAGGGGAATCGACGTGAGGGGCGTGAGTGGAGGAGGGGCATCCAGATAAATCCCCTTCTCTCTCGCTCTTTCGTGCCCCCTTCTTCCTTTGACTCCCTCTCCACGCGTTTCTCATTTCTTTCCCCTCCGCCCTCCCTGGACGTTCAGCGTGTCCCTCTCGCTCTTTCCAGCCCCGTCTCTCCGCGCCCTCTCCGCGCCCTCTCCGCGACTTTGCGCGAGTGAAACATTTCGCGGGTTTCGTGGACGCGGCGCGCGGGGGTGGGGTAAGGAGACATAGTGAGGGAAGACAACAGTATTCCCGTTAATTGAACGACTCGGCGCGGCGCGGCGCGGCACGAAGCGGCGGAGGGGGGAGGCGGTCGACGGAGTGAGAGAAGGTGGAGGTGACGCGGCGTGAGCAGGGGGAGGATTACTTGCAGTAATTACTTATTTTTATTACGCTCCGCCTCTCTGCCTCCCCCCTTGGCAGCCGCCACCCACTCCCACCCACCCTGCCGTCCACCTCCTCCACGTCAGTTCTTCCTCCTATTCCGCCACCCTGTCTTTCTGTCTCTGCCTTCTGCCTTCTGCCTTCTACCTATTTCCTACGTCGTTGTATGTATCGCGAAACGCCGAACGGTTTGTCACTTATCGCCGGTCGGCCGTTATTGCGTTTGCTTTTTTCCCTATCTGATCCGTAATGCACTCACTCAAATGGTTCGTGTCCGGTATTGGATGGACGCGGGCGGCGATCGGGCGATTGCACGCTGTTTGGGAGCGGGAGAATGGAGAATTTGTTAGAATGCCCGAGCGCTCGGGCATTACGGATTACAGCCCCGGCGCCGTTGCTCGCTTTTCCAAATGAAATTTTCGAGGACTCGAAACTGGCGACTTGTAACAGCTGTACTTCGGGAGGGTGGACATAGAGCGGTGCACGGCAGAGAGACGGAGGGGGGAGAACAACGCTTCACGTTAATTGAACGACTCCCGATCCCTTCAAGAAGATCCAGAATGGTTGGCGATTACCCGAAGTAATTACTTATTTTTATTACTTTCAGCCTCTTTGCCCGCAACTTTTCTCTACTTTCAGCCACTTATCGCTAGCCAACCACGACCATCCTCAATCTTCCTTTTTGAAACAACCTCGTATCGTCTTTATCAAGTTCCACGCACACCACCGATACCCACCGCTCGACATACTCGAGGCGACGTGCAAACGTATTGATCTTAAACTTCTTTGCATTTTGCCCGTGTCACAATGGAATACCGGGACCGATGGAAAATGTTCAACGGTCGATGCAGCAACAAGTCTGCTTTTTCATCGTAACCGTTCACTTTTTCACCCCGTCACATTTGGACAATAATTGATATGGTATTTAACGTGTTCGGTCGAAGCAGAAACTATCCATTACTGTGTAGCATGATGATTTTCGATGCGACGTTCGTGGATAATAATAATAGGCCGTCTAGCTAGTAGGAGTAGTGTAGAGCGTGTCTAGGGACCAACTACGAAACAATGGGATCCATTTACAAAACGGTCATTCGCATTCCTACATTTACTGTCGTAGAACTTATGTTCTAGCCGTTGCGCCTGCTGGCCTGTCGGACTCCTTAACGATCAGTATCTGCTTGCGAGAGTAACTACATCATTCAATATTCGCGAAACACGCGTACCAGCACGTATGTTCACATGCGACAAACGAGAGTACACGCTTGCACACGCGTATAAATCGAAGCGGGACTGTAATATGTCCGTACATGTGTAGAGATGCACATATGCATAGGGGATGATTTACATATGTACGTGAGCCCGTACGTGCCGAATGTCTACCACCCCACCGGACACGTACACATTTTCTCATAATGCATTTTACTTGTAAGAATGCGCCAACCTTGGCTTGAGATCTGCACTTTTCGCGTCGACGACGCGGCAAATGTGCAATATCAATCTGACCAATGATTTTTTGAAACGTGCGCGACGTGTAATGCAAGTTCTATCTATTGTCTCTTATGCCATTATTATTGCCGGAGGTTTTAACAGAGTTTTGTAAGCGCAGAGCCTCTCCGGCATCTTTCGAACTTCGACCTAGAATGATCGTTTCTTGTTATACAACAGAGTATGCAGCAATCGTAGAAGCTGTCAATGAGACACTTTAGAATCACATTGTTTATATGGCATTTTCGTCATTATATGATTGCCTCAGAAATTTATGTATGACGCCGTACGGGACTGAGGATCGACAGACATTTTCACATTCTTTATGTAAGATTCAGATTTCGTAGACCGTCGGATGTCCAACGCAGTGATGCGCGAACTAGGGGATACGACCCCTTCGTACACCGGCAATTATATTCGAAGGGTCGGGCATACGAGAGCACGAAGGCAAATAAGTAATGGTGAATGCACGGCAGCGAAATTGTATACATATAAAAGGAGCTGTTATTTTGCGAGAAAATGTACCTGCGCACGAGTACCTGGTGAATGGTGGCTGGAAAATTAATATTTTAGAGTAGTTCAGAGGACGATAAGCCGGCAAAAGGATACGTTATTCTTCGATGTACGGCGCGAAACGGGCGAGAAAGACATCAAATTACGTTGGCAATTTACGAAATGTTACTCGCCGCAATGGATCGACTACGGATCTTCGCTCGGGAGTCTTGTGTTTTTCGGCAATTGGCCTGTGCCTGGGTACGAATCGAGACCAAGGAGGTCGCGTATATTTCGAAGCAAAGGCAGAAGCAGACGCAGTGTGAAAACCGAAAAAGCTTCATTACCCTGAAACACCACTTTGAAGATTTTGCACATTGATACTGAATGCCGTTTCTTTGCCTCTTTTACGTGAAAGGGGGCCTTGTGATGGGATTGGAGGGATCAGTTAAAAGACCAGCCGCACGCGTGAGCACACAAAGACCTTGCCGAGATGAAATTCTGAATGATCAGCAGTCGGAGGAATAGATCGCGCTCTTCCTTCTCTCGGACTCTTTTTCCTCGGCCCATCGCGCTTGCGGTTTTGCTCGAAATACAGCGCGAAGAATTCGACCGTGCGCACCCAATGCTTGGCGCAATTAAAATAAAAAAAGTAGGTGAGCATTAACATTTACTGCCTCGGCTATCTGTACCGGCGGTATTCAAATGAACGTTGCTTCGGTACCGTTGCAACCTTGCTGCCATTTCTATAAAGTACGTTGTAGCGGAAACGTATTGAAATGTAAACTGCAACGTGAGTAGGTATATACATGTTTTCGACGTAAATATCGCCATATATCGAATTTTACTTTCCCTTAGTTTTGCGGGTAATTAGCAATTCCTTGTAACGCGGATGGCAGCTGGACGATGACAGCAGATTGGATTTGTTTATGCAAAATATCGCCGCCGATGAAAGACAGACGGCAGCGGGCACTTAAATGGAGATATAAAACTTGAATCTATCACCGCGTGTCGGTGTAAAATGCGATGCCGGCGATGTCAAACCGGTCGTAATTCCTTGCGAAAAATACAAAGTGCAATACTCTTTTGATTTTCAATGCGTCCACCTGCACGGACTTCCCGCTCGACAAATGAACGTTAATATGCGTGGCCCATAAATAGTGCGCGGAGACACGGTTTAACAGCGTGCGACCACCTTTCCTCAGCAACAACCGGCAGATAGCGAACGTACTTCATGCAGTTAAGTCATATCTGCAGGTGCACGTAACGACAGTTTGGTATTAATTACGGCGAACGTATGGATATGTATTCAGTCCAACTCCGTCAAAGAAATAAATCTTGATCAACTTCCAGCAACACTCTTAGCGGAAAACAAAATGTTGCAGTGCCTTTTTACTTACGAGTACAAAATATATGATCGAATTGACAAGGGCAGAACTATTCACAGTAACAATATTTGCATAATATATTCTTGGCGTATAACGTTTCTTTCTTCTTCCTCTTCGCGCCTACGACACAGGCGCGAGTTCTGCTTTAATTCGCACGAACCGCTCGATTTGAAAGTTTCGCACCGACCACGCGACACATCGTCGATAGCGATTGACAAAATGCATAATAAATGTCGCTGATTTATCGGATATTGCCGCAGTCGTTTAAAGCTACTGAAGCTCTGCATTCTTGCTCGTCGAGTCGCGCTTACTATCGAATTAGTTGTGAATACACGCTATTAATTATGACGCGTTAATTGTAATTATCCCCGACGATGGAAAATTTAATTCCAACACAAATGCGCCGCATTTCCCGCTACAATGCGTCGCCACTCCACCGGCGTAAAACGTCTGGAAATCCTATGTTTACATAACACACAGAGAGCGATTGGGCGATGATTTTCAACCGGCAAATTATTTCTTCGTAATTTATTCATGTCGCATACATTAAACTGCGACCGTATGTCGGGCGCGAGTTAGTTGTGAAGTTAGGAAATCGATAAAGCCTGCCGGTTGATTACTCAAATACCGACGGCCATTATTAGGCCGTAGTCAATAAATTTAATTCCGCTAATTCAATAATTTCGTCATTAAGTTCGGTAGATAATTAACTGGCTAGTATATTATGAATGAATCAGTGGTGTCCGATAAACGGAATATGAGGCGGTTGAAATATCCACCACGTTCGCTGCCAGTTTTCTTCATAAGCAAATGAAATTTTGAAGTATCGACCACTAGTGACAATTGATTGTTCCTACCGATTCGCCGGGACTCCGTAAGAAAGTGACGTTCATTGCTGAGAATTCGAGGAAGTTTCAATGAATTGTAATTGCAAACGGCCGGTGTAGAAAATTCCATGAACGTTTTACGCCGACTATGCAACATATTGCAGCTTTTTCAGTTATACACTAATGATCGGACACCGCAAAAATTACGGTACTCACAGTATCCAGTAATTAATCGACCGGTATGTAAGTTATCCACATGAATTAGAGTCGTACGGCGCACAGTATTCGAAGAACTCCGAAGATCGCCGTACGGAATTCAGCCTGAGTCTCGAATTTCCCTGCTAGTCAATTACTCGGGGAGAGTGGATCGTTCATCTTGTCGGGCGAATGACCATGCACAGATTCGTTACACTTGACTTCCGTCTCGGTTTCGCAACAATGTCGCTTCATTTTCGATGTACCGTTTCAGATGCAACCGTGTTTGCACGTTTCGCTCGCCTCTAGAGTCCAAGCGATCTCCTGTCCGTTACGGAGCCTACTTCCACTAACGGATTCGACAAACAGCGTCGAAAGCAAATTGGCGGCATAACGACGTACACATTGTACCCGTGACAGATTACCCAAAAATAGTTGTGACCGTGCCGGCCGATTCCACCGACACAGGATCACGTGACACGTGCCATTACGTTAATCGACGAAACGGCGGAGCGTAATTAATTAGCCGATACGATAGAACGAGACTGGGACAATTTGTGCAAAGTGCGTGCGTGCGGAAATTTGAATTGCACTTATTGTATGCCATTAGTGACGGTCGTAGCGCGAGTATCGCTATCCATTTGTACTCCGATGCGTTTCGTCTTTACGACGTGATCCCTTATGACTTAATGACTATCATAATTATTACAGTCCAACTGGTTCGGCCGTAAAACTATCGCGATTCTGCATAAGATACGCCGCAGATTACGGGCGACGCAATGCGGAGCGGTGCCATTACCCGGGTATTGTTGTATGAAAAATGCGAATTAATTATTTGATCCCATGAACGCCGATCGTAAGCAACGAAGCGTGCGCATGCAGATTTCCGATGTCGTAAATTGCGGGAATATTGTGCGTAAAATATGCCGGAGATTAGATACGCGGCCCGGTCGTGCACGTTGTCCTCGTCAAAAATGCGGATTGAGTATTTCTTCCTGTACCACTGAATTGTGAGCCGCTAGAAGCTCGTTAGGCATAAAATAACGACGAATCTGAATACTACGACGGATAAAATACGGGCGATAGAAAAGTTTTTGCTAAGGAAAGCTCTTGAGTTCTGGGTACAGAGAACATTCGAAATCCTATCGGTAATGTTAACGTAACAAATGATTCCAAGATTGTCTAATGCGCACGACGGTACGATACGTTATCCAGTGCTAACTCTACTTTCTTGTGGAAAGAGAGGAGGGTGGTTCTGGTGAGCGTAATTCAGTAAATCGCGTGCCTCATCGGCATCGCTTGTTTTCTTCCCCGGTTAATTACCTTCTCCCGAGGATCGCCTCGTCTCACTCGGTAAATGGTCATGTGCAAATTTGTTACACTCGACTTCCGACTTGTTTTTACGCGGCTAGGCCAGCCTTATTTCCAATGTACCGTTCTAGAGCCGTGTACGTCCCCATCGCGCTCCTTAATCGGAATACTTTCAGGCGAGATCGTCCAGGGTGAACGAACCGCTATGGGACTGGATAGAGAACCGTCCGAAGGATCGCCCGTAAATCGGTATGCGATCGAGCGACGGTTTTTCGAGCGATTACGTAGAAACACGACTCGGGGCATTACGGTCGACGACTCTTTTTTTCCCTCGTCAAGGCGAGCGCGCGCGCGGCCACTCTCCGTAAACACGCGCAAAGAATTTAAATAGCTGACGTGCAAGCGATCGCGCGGATCGTCGTTACAGATTCTGGATCGAGACGCAGACGCACGAGGTTGGAGCGCGGACGCGACGACAGACGACACGGACACGATCCGCCTCTAGCGCGTCAGACAATGAACAATATATTTATATGTAGTGAGACGAGCGGTACCTTAAAGCTGCCCACTCGTTCGTACAGCGGAAGTGGTTTGCAGCATTGAAATTTCGCCGCGGAAGGGCCTGGACGCGGCTGTCAACCAACCGCAGCCAAACAAAAACGTCAGCGGCACCCGCACGCCTCGGACCGCGAACGAACCAGCAACCATCGTGCCCCATGTCGCCCCCTATTCAAAGCCACCCCCCTCCCGCCGGCCGGCGCACTTGTCAAAACTTTTATCTCGGCTCGCATCCACCGGTAAAGAAAAACAGCAAAGTGGTACCTGAAGGAACGTGGGTATAAGTAGAAGGTGGACGTGGAGGAGGGGGCGGTCGGCTAAGACAATGGTGTCCGATAACGAAGAAGAAAGAGGGCCGAAAGGACAGGCGACGACGGAGACGAGAAAAGAAACAATGGCGTGACCAGGCTCACGGAGGTTTCGGATAATTGCACCGGATAGGTCGAAAAGGTGGCGAGCGAGTGGAGAGGATCGCGCTACGTACACTTGCCACGAGGCATTAGGATACCTATCGCGGCGAACGACCACCGACGGCCCCCGGGGTTGGTTACGTTAGGACTCGTTAGAAGGATTTAGGATTGTTTCCGAGTAATCCAATAAGGATGAGGTTCCTGAGCCGGGGGAATTGTTTTTCGGCGCGCGAGACGGCACGGCGCGAGGGCTCGGTCATTTGCCTGGCGCAGGCGGAAGAAAAATAGTCACGGCCCGCTTCACAGCGTGACACCGTTCTGTCTCGCCGGACGACGCCGACCGATCGGATTTCTTAATTATACTGATCGCCACGGAATGTCCGAGCGTGTGGGTGGAGAAAGTCGGATAGAGTGGCCGGGTGACGGTGAAAGCGGCTGAAAGATGCTTGTGAGCTGCTTTCAGCAGACGGCACCGAAACTGTGCATAATGAGCAATGGTCACTCTTCCAGGTGAAACTTCGCCGGCGTATTTGAGAATTGAACGAGTTCTTGATGTGACGGGTTCGGGGGAGCAGCTGTTTGTACAGTGCCGTACGATTCGTTCGTTTAAGGAAGAACGTATGTTGCGACGTACGGCCAGAATCAAAAGTTCGTTATTTGAAGATGTGTATCGGTATGACAGAGTGCTCAGGAGCGAAGATGGATTTCCAAAGAAATGCGCTCGGAGTTTCTGAAAGTTGACAGGTCCTCGCTATAAGGCGGTCTGACATTCGGACAGGTCAGTCTGGCGTTTGGATACGTTGCTACCGCAGGAGCTTCCTTGGGGCGGAGCTAACGTCGGGTAAATGGAAAGCATCCCTAATTTGAAACGGAGAGCGCTGGGCAAACAAGCGCCAAAATCAAGCCGAATTTCAGTATCCCTTCTTGCGTGCCACGATACTTCCTTGATCATCCATAAATTCGCATCAGAGCACGACACTTTCAACAATTCAAAATCTATTATTCTCACAATCAAGCAATGTCTACTTTTGTCACATTCTTCTAAATCTCGAATATTATTGTTTTTTTTATTCTGACCGTTTTCGCTGAGCGTATTCTTACCGTCCTCGCGGAATGATGATTAGCCACGAATAAACGAGTTTGCCTACGGATGCCACGGCAAAGAATAAACATCGGAACGTTCCTTTTCCGCGCTCGGAAATATTCAACGCCACCCCGGCGAGTGGCTGCGCGAGGATGAGTACGACCGTTATAAATTTCCTGCGGAAACCTCTGATTTTTAGTGGCAATGATTTTGCAGGGACATGACACCCGCCTACGCGGGGCTACCATGTAAGGTGCGTGTATTTTGGCGACCTTTACGACGCGATTTTACGAGTCCCGAGCGCTCTCGAGAACTTCGTAATGATCTTCGGAAGTTTGCGGAAAAAAGGTCGAGCAAGAATTGAAAACGTCCGAAGCAACGTACTATGATGTGCATTGTGCAAACGCTCGCGCAACTTTTGAGAACGTGGAAAGGGCGTAATATGGGCGATTCGATCGTTGTCTGACGTAGCGCACTACAGTTTGTCCGGCAAGATTTGAATATTTTTAACGTCGGCCCCGAAATGTTGCTTAACCGTGTGCGCGCATCGAACGTTTTTCCACGCTTTGCCGATGCTTCGGAAAGAAAGCGTATCGCGTTAATCGTTTAACCAGATAAATGCATTTTCAGAAATATATTGTTGAAATTAATGAGCGGCGTCTCGCGAAACGTAATTCTAAATGAGTGGCTATTGGAAAAATGTTTTTCCCTCTTTCGCTCTCTCCATGCCCGTTAAAAAACGAACCAATAAATTAATACAAACATTTGATTCATCCAACCCATTATATTCGTCGTCTCGGGCGACATTAATTGTGCCCAGTAGAATTTGTTCGCACGTTCAACGCGTCAAAGGGTATTCAGAGCGCAAACCTATACCCCGCGAATTCGTTGCCCCCCACGTACTCTCGCTAGATTTGAATTAAATCAACGACTCTGGAAAGCTACAAAAGCCGACTATAGAAGGAATCGGTCGCAAAAATATTTCGCGCCACGCGCCGAGTTGTATGAAGAGGAAGCTTTGCAGAATACGTACGTAATCCGCCTGACGAAACATCGCGATCAAAGCTCAATGAACCTATCGAGAGCCATTATGAATATGATGAAGTTTGCACCGTTATATGCGAATTGGAAACGGTTCAAAAGTCTCGATGTCGCGATGATCACTCTTTGCTGCTCGATGACGAGGTATACAGCACGTCTCACGGTCTCAGGTGTACTGCCACATTCACGGACTTCTTTCTGTAGGTTATTTCGGCGATCTCGATCGACCGCGAAACGACGAACGCAGCGGCTTGAATCATACGTGCGTCAACGATCCCGACATACGGCATACGGCCGGAGGAAAGGCGTAGGATGTAAGAAAAGCCGAAGAAAGGTTCGACGTGGGGTAGGTAGCGAAGAGAGGTCCAACGGGGATATTGAAAAGGTCCTACGAAACCCGCGATCAAGAGGGCCAATTACCCCGAACCCACCCCATTGTACCCACATATGCATATGCATATCCACACACCTACGGGCCACCCACTCATACGCCAAATATATTCTCCTGCCTACTTTGCCCATAGCGCACTTGAACTAGAGAAGCAGAATACTCGTGCGCGAGTATGAAAAACATATTCCAACGTACATGAACGCATATGAACACATATGGATGTGGGTGGCGCCGTACAGTAGTGCACCTCCCTCATACGAAAATACGTTTATCCTATAAAGATTCCAGTTCACCTCCCTTATGCGCTTACCCTGTACAGATTCCGACGAAATGGTTCGTTCGCAAGTATCATGAGAAACGGATATAATGGTTGACAGGTACCTACCTCGCGTAGTATCGTACGCACGTGTAGAGTGGGGTCGGGAGAAGGGGCAGTATTGTACCGAAATGTCGACAAAAAGGGATTTTACCTGCATCGCGAGTGCGGAATTCGCGTAAGAAGTGAGGAAAGGAGTGAGAGGAGAAAGAGCGTGGCACGTTATGGTCGGTGGGCAAGAGACGGCGAAAGGGGAACAGGACGCTCGCCGGCTCGCCGCGGGAGAAATTATATGGAGGGATAAGCTATCGTTTGGCTCGCGAGAAAAGTGAGAGAGTACTTGCGCCGAGAGTTTATTCGACCGGCACGGGGACGTTGACGCTGTGAATGCCACGGATCTATACGGCCTTATGGGACCTCGCTTGTTGTGCTGCGATCGTCGAGCATCGAGGATTGTCGAGAGGATCGCATTGAGCGCTGAATTATGACCGGGACGTCGTCGAAGGGCATCGCGACAGGGCCTTGCGAGCCGGCATGACCTTTCGCACGCTCTCTGCCAACGAAATTCTGAATTACCTCGCGAACCTGCGCGGCTGTCAAGCGCGATGAGCATAATTGCACGGCCAGATATAACGACAAGATCTGTACAATAATCGATTATACACGACCTTTACCGGAGATACTACGACTGATGCTATTGGTAATACTTTGGATGTCATTTTGATACCGGTAGCGTATACGTTGGTCGAACGAATACGGCACGAAACGCGTGAAAGATTGCGCGGTCGAGGAAGACCGCAATCGAAAAGAGATCCAAACCGCTTCCCTGGGAGAATCCGTGTCACGCATATGGATCTCGTCCGTGTGTCGATCCACTTGATCGTGCCGCCTCGCAAAAAGAGCAACGACGAGGAAAAATTAGCCGGTGGCCCGCATTGGCGAGCGGGCGCGGGCGTCGCAAAAAAATTCTCCCCCTTTGTCGACCGCGATCGTCGCGCTCCAATAATTTCGGGGACATCGATATTCCGGCATCCGGCTCGTAAGAATTATCGTCGGCAGAAGAACAACACGTCCAGGCGAGGCGATGCTTCACGGACCGTGTCAAGTTTCAGCCTTAAGTAGATTTTTCCCATTTTCAGAGGTTCGAAGCAGTCGACATGCACTTCCTTTCTATAGATAGCAGCACAATTTCCCTTGCTCAACAATTATTACCGGCAAACCACTTACTATAAGAGATAAATCCGAGAAAAAAAATAC
This sequence comes from Priocnemis perturbator, assembly GCA_963942575.1. Classification (NCBI taxonomy): domain Eukaryota; kingdom Metazoa; phylum Arthropoda; class Insecta; order Hymenoptera; family Pompilidae; genus Priocnemis; species Priocnemis perturbator. Next base: position 12,146,117 of record OZ012646.1, read on the forward strand.
GTACGGTGATAAATGACATAATGCAGCTTCGACAGAGGCAAGCTCGGTGAAAAGCGAGCAACGAGGCAGGAACGGAGGAAGGCGCGAGATTGAACAGCGGGGGACAGACGCAAGGCGAACGTTGATTCGTGGTCGGCGGGAAAATTAAATTGGCCGGCGGTGCAATCTTAGCGGATCGGGGCCGCTGAAATGTTAATTCGCGTCGGCGCGCCGTCGGACGAAAAGTGACGAGAGGGCTAACAGTGCGGAAAAAGGGTCGCTTTTCAAAAGCCGCCGCGTTTTCAGAGCAAGCCGTACGATTGTTGTTGCGCCTATAGCGCCGACGTCTTACCAAACACGTTACACACACGCCGACGTAATTATATTTACCCTCGCGACTTTATTATTTACGGCCGCCCGCGCCGGGCCAGAAGGTGCACGTCACTCTTTCTCTCTCTCCTCCATTCACTCCCTCCGTCGGCGTCGCGTCGTCCGTGCCTATCGCTCACCGACTACCGGTTCACCCTTTGTTTAACGACGCGCTTGCCGCGGGTTAAGCAATGGCACGTGCCGAATCTTTCGCAGTGATTTTCGGCGAACCGATGCTTTAGTGGGGTCGAACAATTTGACACGTCGCTAAACGGCAAATCGACGCGAAATTCGTGTACTCAGCGCCCCGTAGATACACGCACGTGTCTGGTGCGCAACACATGCGCGGCAAGACAAGCTAAGACTTAGCTAAATCGCATTCCGCGCACGCGGTTCCCGCAGAAATGATAGGCGTTAAAGAAGCGCAATATTATATTCAATGCAACCGTTGCGTAAAGCACCCAAGTTATCGCATCGCGATCCTTCCAAGTGCGTACACCCTGAAACGTATCTCTGATCAAGCCAGACCCTGGGCTGAACAATGCACCCGCGACATCATCCACTATCGCTGCCTCACGTGAGCAGACACATTTTTGCAACGCGACGGCTAATTAAATACGTTCTCTTTGCAAAAATGTCCAGCTCTCACTCCCTCTTCACCCTTTTCCTTTGCATATATGCGTTGCGCTTGTCCGCACTTCCTATCCGCTTCATCTATCTCCGCCTTCCCTCCCGCTCTTGCTCTCTCATTTATTCGCGTCAAAAGAATGCAGCGTCGTAACAACGGCGCCAGAACGAGCGTGCGTGCACGTTCGGCATCGGGCGGTCGAAGCATACCTAGCGATGACGATAATGATAATAAAGAGTGGGTGGCACGAAATGCGAGCGAAGACAGGGGCGTAGTCGTGAGAGGACGCAGGTGATGGCCGGTGAAGGGGATGACAGGGGGTTAAAAGGGGTGAGTGTGTCGCGCGTCGTCGTCGGCGTCGGTCTGGTCAGCCGATGGAGAACGTGTTGGGCAATTTTGAAGCCACGATGACGCTCCGACTCCGTCGGAGACAATGGCGGGACGTGACGCACGGGTATAATACAATATTGCGAATTGCCGCCGCGTATCATTATCCGGGAACGTTAACGTCGGCCGAGAACGATTTCATTATGTGGCAAAAGATTGTGCGGCCATGAAACGACCTTATGCTCTCGTTCGTTCGAGGGGTCGGCCGGTTATTGCGGGTGCTATTTTAAAAAGTAAGGACGTAGATGCTAGATAGTGGACGAAGTTTAGATAACGTTTGTGAGAATGATTTACATAAAGAACTCGTCGCACGTTCGGGGGTACGCACTGTGTGGTAGTGGTGGTCGGACGGACTCAAGGATACTTTTACCCGACATTAGTATCATGTACGTATGAGGCTGAAAACGTTGCTTTATAAATGTCCAAAGTCCAAACCTCTGTTTCAAAAACAGCGAATGATTTTCTGATATCTACCGTCGCCGACGCTCGCACGCCAAACGTTATTACCGTGCTCCAACATTATCCTCCGTTTCCCTTAAAATGAGCAAACGATTTCGCGTAGGCAATATTCGCGTACGCCATTGAGTGCCAACATTAAAATGTTAAAGAAGCGCCCGGGGCGGCGAACGGAAACGATCGAAGAGCCATTTTTTGCTACCCGACTCTTCCCTGCCGCCTATCTTCGAACTTCATACGAATGTGTAACCATTTCGATATTAGCGCACTTTCTTGCGGCCCCATGGCTTCACGAGAATTTTACGCATCTTGTAAATTATTTATTGTCGCGATATTTCCCGAACGGCCTCATAGGCCGTGCAACAGTGAAAATTATATGTTCAAATGGTGCGGTAATCATTATCCAACGGCGCTGTCTCGTTTGACATGAGAAAATATGATGCGTATCGTGAGCAGGGAGTGAATGTTTTCGCGGAATGACGCCCTTACGTTTTCTCGTATCGATGGCAGTTATTTGTTGCCAAGAAAACGATCGTGAGAAGGAAAACGATCGACAAAAGATGGTCGAAAGGCATCAGCCGATCTCTTCAGAAAACAATGTGCATACAAACAAACAGGGCACACATTAAAATTAGACTAAATTTACAAAATAGCAAGGAAAATTAAACTACTCCCGCTATTTCCTTTGAGCAAATATTGAATATCAGAGAAATGCAAGGTGACTGGGGATTTATGCTGCATAAGCATTCTACGTTCGTCCTATGTGAAATTTTCAGAGCAATCCCACGTAAAGTATACACACATTGTGCTATGTAGGCCCGTGTGGAGATTCGAATAATGTCCATTCTACTCGCAAACGACTTCACGCAACGACGCTAATTCTGCTCGCCAGCTGAATTCATAAATTGCCGGCGTTCCGAGGTCACGCCTCGCGGATGATTCTCGTAAAGTGACGGAATTATAGTTATAGTTTGCGACGGTTCCGTAAACGCCGTTGAAAAGCGGTAACGTCGACCGAGGAATGGTTTTCTTACGTGTTCCGCCGCAGTATTAAGGGCTTCCGCGATATTTCTTCTGATACGTTGGGGAAGAGTCGCGTTCGTAAGTCGATTGGCCAACATCAACGCACGTCGATAGGCAACAGGCTGTCGCACTTATTTTACGAACATCTGCCGCGACTGCAATATTATTATATCATGTCTTAGTGGTAACTGAGAATAACGTAAACGCTGAAAATTAAATAGAGAATATTTTTTAAATGCCTCGCACAAAGGATACACGCGCCAGCTTTGTACACCGGATTCGTTCAAATAAGTAAATCTGGCAACATAGAATTTCCGCGTTTCATTGAAACGTTTCCGGCGAACGTCTGTACGATTTTTTGGGTTCGACGATATTTTTGTTCCCGCCAAACTTCCGCCGGATGTGAGATATGGAGTTTTCATAAGCGTGTAAGCTCGCCCCAGAAGTCGGCGCACCTGGAGCGGGAAGTTGAACGGTTTTGGCGAATGAATCTGTCATGAGTTCTCGCGGACGAGCGTTCCGGACAAATTGGTCGGTTTCCCTTTCAAGCAAACGGGATCATTTGTTGAGATCGATTTCGAAACAATGACTTTCGAATACAAAATTTGTTCATTTTCCCGAATTTTTTCGGCGCGAAACTCTTATCAAAACATATTATACGTATATGAATAAAGAACGAAATTTTGCATGCAGTCCAGGAAACAAATATAAATGAAAGGCCAAGTAGAGGAATGATAGCAAGTAGTGATTAACGTTTAACGCGAACAACTGCGTATTTATACGTGGACAATCTGTCCACGCTCGAGCCAGACACGATCGTATACATAAATGCGGACGGATCCGTGCGATGTTGAGCTCGGATGATGTCAGTACCATTACGAGCGACCGTTCTCATCAAACGTGCGGTGATCTCATATGCATCTCTTCCCGACTCAAACGTAAAATCCACATGATCCTAGCAAACATAAAATCGAAATAACGAATGATTGAAGGTTACAGATCCGAAAGCAACCACCTCACACAGCAAACACCCTAATTGCTTGTTCTTCATCGCATGCCCAATTGACGAAGAAATTCACTAAATTAACGTTAAACGCAACTATTCGACATAGATACAATGGACACGGACGTTCATGCCACATGTAACTGACTAAACTCCTGCCAAACGCAGCTAATCCACCGAGATACAATTGGCAATTGACATGAGCGCTCATACCGCATCTAACTGACTAAATCCATGTCAAACGCAACTAATTCGCAGACATACAATTGTCAATTGATGCGGACCTGAATAGCGCACCTAACCGACGAAGAAATTGTATAAAGTGAAGGCTAAACGTCAGTGATCCAGAAAGATACAGCAGATACGTGGAATTTGGCTTCGATTTCAAGGCGACATCGTGGCAACTTCGATGACGACGAGTCAGGCGACGATGTCGCACGCCAGGGTTAACTGCGAACGAGTTCGGGAGACGATTCCGCTTGTCTCTGCGACGGAAGTGACGTCGCAGGTACCGGCGGAAATTCGTACTGGAAATTCCGATGGGTTCGAGAGGTCGAGGTAGGGTGGAGTGGGCAACAATCAGGGTAGACCCGGCATTACGCTCCATTCATCCCCTGCTGGCACCCCTTACCACCCTCGAACCGTATTTGGCTGACAATTCTTCATTTGCGTGCAGCAAACTCTACAGTGCGCCGCGCGCAGGATAGCGAAAGATTCAAACGACTCGCAGAACTCCTGGTACACGTGTCCTGACAAGCTATTCCGTTCACCGAAAGGATTGACGAAAAAATCCAAATCGTTCTTTTCTATAATACAAATTCTAGGTAAATATAATCCTGGCCTGCCTGAACACAAAACGTTAATATAAAAATGTTCCTATTATTTTTCTCTGTTAATTTCTACAGCGAATACAATTAAGCAGCCGAATGTGTAGATAGGTTATGTCAAGCAACTAGCGGTAGGATTAGGAAATTCTGATTTCAGCGTTTCTTTATACCTCGACAATTGAACAGTACACAATGCAGCGCCACCGGCACAGCCTCGAGAGGAATTGTTCGGGGCCGTTGTCACGTCACTCATATCTCCGACTAATCGTCGTCACACTGAAATCACACGTTCACCGTTACGGGCCGGTCGGGACTTGGATTCGGCAGGCGGAAAGCGATTGTTGCACATTCGTAGACCTCGCTACGACAGGGTCACGCGGGCATTTCGTATGGCACAGTTAGCCGTACATACGACTCCCACTTTCGCACATACTCACACGCACGCAGGTACATAAGCAGGTGTGCGAAGACCTACACGCATACGAGCTTGTCCGTCGTCACTTGGACCGTATTGTCAGAGGCTGACTAGCCTACCGACTGGGAATACGAAATTCGGTAGTTTCGCGATATCTCGCGGCGAGATTTGACTTACGATCCGGCCGGTCGCGTCGAAGAATTCGTCGGCGCGCCGGTTCCGTGTCGATGTCGATCGGCACACTCAATCGCTTCGTCGCGCCTAGTTTCTTTTCCGCACAGCGCTCAAATTTCGCCACGCCTCGTGTGTAACGGGAAATTGACTGACTGAACGCGATAATACGACGAGCTAATGTTACGGATCGAGATCCTCAGTAGTATAGTGGGCAGAGATGAAGGGACTTACCCGGGGTCGCCGGCTTCGGATCGGTTGTCCGCGAAAGTCAGCACCCGCTCGACGTGTGTCGGGTTCCTGAAGCAGAAAAGAGAAGAGATTAGCACTTGGTGAAGATGGAAACGTGTACGTATGTATCTAAGGCCGCTTCGGCTTTGGCTCCGTATATTTTGTATAAGCAACTCGTCGGTCAGGTGGTCCAATTTCAGGCCTCGCCATGAGAAGAAGGAGCGGGATCGGACGAGGAAGGTGGCGATGCGAGGGGTGGATAGGAGGTCGTCAAATTGATCCATATTAATAAGAGCGGGAGAGATTCGCGTTGCCGGATTTTTGCATAAATTTGAATCGGCCCTCACACCGCTCCCGGCAAGGGTTGCCAGATTTAAATAATCGGGAATAATTCCCGAAGTTTTCTCCGTGTAAATGCGGTGACGTAATCAGCAGCCAGCCGGCCGTCCGCGGCCGGCCAGCCACCGGGCACCAGCAAGCGACGGCCACGAAACATTTCGTAACGTAACGCCCTTCGTACAGGTGTAGCTAATTAACCACATACGAGTGGTTGATTGAACGTAATTGAATCAGGGATTGAACAAAAAATACAAGACGCCTTTGAATATCCCAGCCCCTGTCGGTGTATTCCTGACGAACGAGGCGGCGGGCCCGTCCGTGTTTGCGGTTTTAATGAATCTTACGTAACGTGATCATCCCCTCCCCCCTCCTCCTTTCCCGACGTTTTTCCACCTGTCCCTTTTGCCATTATTCGTTTGATCAAATGCGCGGCAGGCGGGTGAAAAAAATGTTTGTCGCCGGCCGACGATCGCGAACTGAATGAATCCGGACAATATTAATATTGAAGGGCGTCAATAAAGGTTATTGAAACATTATTATTATATCGTAGTTTCAGTTCCCTTTGTACTTGAGAGTGCTCTGTAAGATTTGAACGTCGATACTCCGAAGTTCCTCGAAAATAAGGTATAGACAGAAATTGGCGATCCCTGCACGTGGTATCACCCCTTCACCCGGACACAAGCTTACTGTGAGCGTCTCAGAGCTTATGTTTCCATCGCGTAAACAGGCTTTCAACATTCTAACGTGACACATACCAAGTCGGGGTCCGCCTTTTATGCTGCTCTAAAAGGAAGCGCGATGGCGTGCGCATTCTTCAGCTTTCCTTTGCATGATTTCTTCTCCCGCGAGACTCGGAGACACGCTCATTAAGACGTCATTTGCAGCGACGCATAATATCGTTTACGAAGTCTGTCTCCTGGCCGAGCAGAAAGGAGCCGAATAGCGTGCCAGTGCGACATCGAGACCGTTTTCAAGGCTATTGTTGACACAAGCCCCCACGCCACAAGATTCCACACATTTGTAGCTAAAGCCAGAACGTTTCTCAGAGCAGGTATCGTCTTCTGCATCGTCTCCGGGCGAGGAATTAACGGACATGCGTGATGCCGCACAGCGGGGGTGCGGTTAAAAATTAGAACGTATTTGTCTTGCTTAGAGATTACCGTGCCCGTCTTCCATTGTGACGCGCTGATTATTACGTTAACGAACAATAACCGACATTGTGGCGCGGATCGGAGGAGGACGGGCTTAATGTGGATACAAAGCGACGCCATTCCATCTCACGGCAGATTAAAGGCAATCTTATTATACCGAATGACGAGGTCACGTGATCAATCACAAAACACACAACGGAACTATCGCGGGCCTTAATACGACAGACAAAGACGATGATAGTCGAGGAACGGCCCACCCGTCGTGAACGAGGAATGTGGAACTGTACAGGGCCGGCAATGTCTGTCGTTTCGCCCTATATCAATCGTCCGCTGTCCTACGCGGCCTTCTTATTTTCTCTCTTTAATGAGCTTCTCTTCAACGGCCAGCGCAAGAAGTACCGACCACGGAAAAATGTCAACCAGTTTCGGTGAGCCTCCACGTATTTAAAGATATAGATTCGTTGTCACGTCGATGTCCGAAGATCCTCCGCTGCGTTCTCTGTCGCTCGAACTGTCCCGCGTTCCAATGGGCAGCTCGAAAGCCGTGAAAATATTTCGCGGCCGATCGAATTTTCCCTCCAACCGAATCTTCTCCCGCGCCTTCGCTATTTCCAGATTATTTCGCGTTCTCGCCTCTGGCCTGTTCTGGTCTGCGCGGCATTATAATGCCGAGCATGCCCCCCCCCCCCCCCCCCCCACACACACACGCACACGCACACACACGTCCACCGTTCCCGTTCATCCTCTGGAGAAATGGAAGAGTGTAAAATGTCGGACACCTGGCCAGAGAATTTAGCCGGGCATTGTGAGGAGACAAATATGAGTTAATACGTCATCTAGGGACCCATTCAAGGCCCAGGGCTGTCATGAATGGTGATCACGAATTGGCCGGCGTATAAATGGGTTTTAATTGATCTCTCTCTCTCTCTCTCTCTCTCTCTCTCTCTCTCTCTCTCTCTCTCTCTCTCTTGCCCATTCTCTTCTTGTTTCTCTGTCTTTCACTCTCTACCACCGTCTTTCTCCCTCTTTCAAACCCGTTCGCGTCCTTTCTCTAGTCACCTCTTTGGCCCGTTCGGGAAACGTTGGTTACCGGCGAGAATGGAGCGTGGCATAATAAGAGAGAGACGAGGCAATGAAGAATTTTCAATCGTCCCCGGCGAATGGCTTTTGTGCGGCACGTCGCCGTAGTCTCGAGATTAACAGCGCGCGCGTACAAAATCGGAGCAAATTGAACGTCACTAATGAGAGCGTGACGCGTCAAGTTGTTGCATTGTTTTATTTGCCGATCGCGCCGAGAGATCGGCATCCTTTGGGAACGGTCAGGGCATCGTGCCGATGAAACGTGACAGATCGCAATGTCGAATAAAACTACTGTTAATTGATATGAACAATAGGTACGTAGGTATAAGTGTAGGACCATGGTGGAGTTGTAAAATTCTTTCAAAACATGCTTCTGTGCATTCTAGAGAATGGGAAGACCATAATGATTTGACTGGAAAAATAAGTTTAACGAATAAATAATTGAAGGTAACTCTCATACGCAATTACACCTTCGCAAAGTGACTTATTTAGGACCGCTATTATGAGACGCCATCCGCCAATTATCCGACTCGCACACCGTAACCCTTTGATCATAGTCATCATTCGCATTTATCGCGAAGAGATACATCGACGCATTGGCGCCGTAGCTGGGTAAACGTGCGACTTATGCAAGCCGACAAATCGTGCGTGCATCAAAAACACATCAAACTATACGTATCACAATTCGAATTAATTTCGTTATACCATGACAGACAGCACATGCTCTTTTATCGCATAAATTGGCGCCACTCTACATTTCAGTCATTTTCCGTAATGATTTTCAACATTTTTCGGTTGAAAGTGACACGACGCAATGATGACAAACACTTTAGCCCGGTTAAAGCCGTTAAACCGCGTTAAACGTTTGCCGCAAGCCTCTCTCTCTCTCTCGCAGCGCGCATAAACTCAAAACGATGATCGCCCGGTTCCATCATCGCCAGGGCCATCGGCGGAATCATGACAAACCGTGTTCATCGTGTAGCTCTCTCGCGCGGTTAACAATCAAGGGGCGGCAAACACGCGCCGCGATAAGTCACGCGGACGTTTGAGGGCGCATTTCGGTTGCTGAATAATTGAGGGCAATTTTTTTGCCAGGGAATCGTGCGCGGATGCATAAATGGCGTGCGGTGTCGTGCTCGTACTCGTTTCCATACCCGCACCCGTGTATTATTATCGTCTTTCGTCTAACCCCTCCTACCGGTGGCTGTTGAAAAATTCAGACTGCGTCGCCTATGTCGCGCGGACCGCTTACATATGCACGCTCTCTATACATGGCTTACACGCACGCAGGGCGGCACGCACTCAGAAATGCACATTGAGAAGGAGCACACGAACGTAAGATACGAAGAGTAGGAGACAAGATATAGAGAAAGGGAAACGCCAAGTGTTCGTTGCCAGTATCGTATCTTCGCATTGATATGACGGTCGGTGGATGCAAAATGGACAATGTTATCCGGTCATTCGTTCAGACGTAACGTAACCGTTCGCTGCCTATTAATTAAATTAGAGCCTATCTAGCCTCTTTTGGGACGGTGCGTCCCAGCCTCCCGAACGAATCGTCCCTATTCATTTCTAACTCCCATCGGTTTCCTCCTCTCGTTCTTTCTTACGGTATCTCGAACCTCACTCCCACATTTCTCTGTCTCCTTTCCCTTCCTCCGTTACGAGCCGATAAGACGGACGGAGCTGTGAAGTCATCAATTCCTGACGCAGATAAACATAAATTGGGTCGCATCCGGCCGATCGCTGACGAAAGAAGTCGGCTTGTGCTGGCTGCTGCATGTGAAGGAGATGAATTAAAAGAGGTTGAAGTTGAAGGATTATATCTTATTAGGTCGTTAACGGTCTCTAAGATGTGATTCAGTGCAGCTACATCGTGCCGTCACAACGAATCTCATATCCGACGTACATACGTTCCCATATGAAATTTGAAAGTGCGTGGAAGTTAGAGGTTTCCTGCATCAAATATTTTCATAAATGAAATGCCGGCGTGCACAAGGTGCCGCGAAAATTGTACCTCGTGCGTGAATACAGTAATTCTGGCAGAAAAAAATAACTTGAAAACTGCAGAGTTATTATTCATTCCGGTAGAATTTGTGCATACAATACGTGCCGTGTCGTGTATTCGTTTTGCATTCCGCCGCAGGTATGTAATATGTAGAATTACGTGAAATTCATATTTAAAGTTACATCGCATTAAGATAACTTTCGAGAAAAAGGAGCCCTTCTTTCTTTCTTTCTTTCTGTCTCTCTTTCGTCGAGCGCAGAGACGAATCCTTTAAAAATTCTCCTTGTTTAGCCCGCCCTGATGACTTATTGATGATCTTTTAAAAGTCTCGCGTTGCGACGTGTCTCTCCGCTCGCGCATTGCTGCTCGCACATCCCGCGGGTTTCAATACTTCAGAAATAACACGCGAGATGGGTGTTGCCCGCGCGTAAGCATGTGTAAATCTGCCCGTATCTCGTAATCTTTAATTACTCACATCTCCATTATCGGGATTAAAAAAAGATAGCCTTCCGCGAGGGTATCCTCCTCTGTGCGCGCTACTTTTCATGCAAAGGAGCGTCACGAGATAAACAGAGATGATTTGCGAAATCTGACTAAGAACGACAGAAAGAGAGACAGAGAGAGAGAGAGAGGGAGAAAATTCCATTTGACGTGAAGGTGCGAGATCTTTGCGCTGCGACGTCTCCGAAAGACGGCGAAAAAAGCAAGAGAAAAGAAGTTAATTGTTTCTAAAATTGCCCCGGGCGCTTTTGCATGAGAGTAACGATTCCCTCCCCCGACCGCGACGGCGGGGAGGATTCAAAAGAGCGGATCTCATGTAAGTACAGAACAGAGGGTACCTGTTGACAGACATTTGCATGTGAATGGAGCACGCTGTCCCGCTAAGCGACTCGCCTAATCTCCCCGAGATTATTTTCTCGGGGACATGGGTTTTCTGCCCATTACCGCCTCTCAGGGCGGCATTATTATTGTAATTTTCTCCTGGCTCTCGCGTTAATCCCCTGAAATCGGCCCGGTCGGGCCAGACGTGACAGGTGAGCAAAGTTCCCTTATCGGTTACGGTTGCGTTTAACCAGTGAATGAGTCGTTCTAGATGACCGTCCGTGCGACGAGTCGCGCGTGTAAAAAGGCGAGACGAGCGTTCCCAGGAGATTTCAGGAATGAAAACGTTTCATGTCGATTCTCCACCGAAGACACCTGCTTTCTTGCGTAGCTTCGTTATTAATGGTCGATCATACGCTTTTCTTCGAACGTACGACTGAATGTACATGCTTGATCGAAGTCGACGATGAATTTTTGGAAATTGTGAAACGCGAGAGAGGAAAGAGAGCGAAAAGGAGGGTGGAAAAGTGGGTAGGAGTGAAGTCTAGTTCATCCGCCAACGATCAATGCGACGTCCTTCTTGTCATGTATAATTTATTCAGAGGTTAGTTTTATTGATTCAACAGGCGAATCCTTCAGCCATCTAATTAATCCGACCGGAGGCATTCGTTTGCCGGTCGCTCGGACCCAGACGATGTCTCATTAAAATATTAAAAATGTTGTCCCTTCCGATGGATTTTAGGTGCGACCGAAGGTGGTTGGAAAATATCATATGTAGGTCTGTCGCGGAAATTCGTTTGAAAAGTTTGCTAGTTACAGTGACTCGTTTTAAAGTTTACATTACTACTCAAACCTCCTCACTGCTAAACAATCTTCTTCAACGCCGAAAGAGTTCCTGTTCTCTAAAACGGTGTCTCATTCTGAAAACAATCTTACTTCATAACACGAAACTTTCTCTAAACGCGTCCCCCGCCGTATGCTAACAAACTTTGCTCTCATTAACTAACTTTCTCTATCGTCCATTCGCAGGTACCGACACCTCTTCTTCTGCGCTTTCAATCGTCAAGCAGTTCACGATTACGTCCGTGCGGACAGAATTTCCGAGAAAACAGATGAAAATCTTGGAGTCGCGAGCGCAAACCAGTTGCGTCGCTGCGGCCACGTTCGGCGTTCGCGTTTGCGTTTACGTTTGCTCCTTTTCCTCGTCCAGGGCCGCCTTCGGAGATCGTATCGGGAACGTACCTCGGGCAGAAACAGGCTAAAGGGGCGACTAATGCGAGCCCGACGACTTCCAACGAATCTGCTCGTACGATTTAAAGGATTCCAAGCCCGGCGCTTCGGAGCAGCCGTCCTGCGAGCGTCATTCGCGAAAGGTTCGATGTCGATGGAGCTCTCATTACGAGCGCCGATACAGGATACTCACTGCCGGAGAAACTTTCGGAACACTTCTTATATTTTAATTATTCTGCGTTACTTTACAGATCGTGAAAGAAGGAGTGTGTGAAAAATGTTGATCCACCAGCACCAGCCCTCCCCTTTTCTCACTCCAAGCCCTTCGCCAAAAATACACATCCCCCGGAACCCTCATCTCGGGAGTGCAGTGACACGCTTATCTCGTTGAAGATTTTCGGGACTATAAGCCGTCGACGAGCATTCGAAGAGTATAATTTTTATGGTGACCCCACTCTCGCGCCGCGAGACAGGGGTAAAGTCTCTCGCAACTGTCGAGGGTGGGAGGAGGAAGGGGAGGGCTCTCAGGTATTTACGATGGCACTCGGCCGGTGACATGGGTTCCTGAGACCAATGAATTTTAATTCCCCTTCGCCCGGGCCTCATTCTTTGGGCCCAGAGGCCCGTGGGCAGCCCGCTGCGACACCAGGACGATGATTTAATATTTTAAGAAAATGAGGGGTCCACCCTTAATTTAAGCTCGCCGTAGATGGGACCGTGTTCGTGGCAGCGGGAGACCTAGGAAGCCATTACCGGGAGATTCGATTGGACAGTTCGGGAATGCCCGGTCGCCTTCCGTCTCACTTCTGTATTCTCCCGTTTCGCCTCTTCCGCCGTTCCTTTTCCCTCCGGATCCCTCCGGATCCCTCCGGAATCCCTCTTCACGAGCGGCTTACGGGACGATACGCCGCGCCGGACGATCAAGATTTCTCAAAGATTTCGACTAACAACGCCGCACGGACGGCATTAAGGACACTTTAAGCGTGCTTCAGCAGGATGATCAAAAGACTATCGGATGCGCGGAAAACTCCCCGCCTCTGCCGACATCGTCGTCCTCGTCTGCTTCCCACCGAATCATTGACTTCGCTGCGCTGGCAATGATTCATGCCTCTTCTGCCGCGCCGCGAGACAGAGATTCCGCGGACCTCTCACTTATTATTGTCGTGGACAAAAATTTGGAGAATCCGAATGTCGGGGTTGCGGGAATGGAGTATGGGAAAAATGTCGCTCCGACCGATGCCTGTAAGATAGTGCGAGTCGATCAATACGTTTTTATCGTTCTTGCGCAAAACTTATTATTTTCGCAACTGATCATAGGTAAATGATAAAATGACGGAAAAAGTGCGACGCCCATCCTTAGCAACGATTGCGTATACTTCCAAGGTGAGAACTCGAATTTTTTAACGCTTCGTCGTTGCCAAAAGTGAGAAAGCTGACCGGACCAGTAAAGTTCGGCGACGGCATGCATTCCTCGCACGCGAAGGGCCTGAACGAGCCTGAGGACCCAACTTGCCGTCACGATGCACTGCTAGGAGGGGGTGAATGGAACTGGCAGGGAACCAGAGGAGAGTTGCAGGACAAGTGGCAGAGGGATGAGAGAGGGAGACCGCGACAAAGGACATTCTAGGGGGGCGATTCTCCTTCCTTTTTTCTTCCTATTTCTTTCTTTTTCGTCCTGCCTCAGAGACTGCTGGACCACAGCCTGGCCGGTGTTGCCGGTTCGACGACTTTGGGCCTTACGTACTAAAGGACCTAAGAACCTATCCGACGAAGGAGAAACGGAAGCAGACGAAGATAAGTAGGTCGATAGGAGAGAGCAATTGTACGAAAATGTCATAAGCGAACAATGATAAACTAATCATTTACAACGTTCTTGTTTCTTACGACAAGACCTGATACCGTCTATTTCCATCCCCCTGCAACTACACGCCATTCTCGGAGCGAGGGAATCATGCAAAGAGAACGTTCAATATCTTGATACGCATAAGCGCACACGTGATTCAAATACCACCCCATACATTATCCTACCCTCGCGACACCGCACCCCGACATTATCTCAATAACGGCTTAACGTGTCGTTAGAGCGCGACGGCCATCGGATCCCTCAGCAGCGACAATAAAAAAGGGGGCGAAAAAGACGAAGGAATCATGAAAAATCGACGAAGCCAAGCGCTGAAGCGCTAATGCATTCGCGGTGTTCACGGCACTCCAAGAAGGAGGTGGCGAATTTAGTGCGACGCATTATTTCTGACACGAGGACGACAACGACGACGATGCGCCGTAGCCACCGTCAACTCGGCAAAGTGGCCCTTACAGCGGATCGGGGGCATTATAAGTGACAAAACTAATTTATAGACAAATGGTGGCCATCCTCCTCTCTACCTCTAATGCGAGTCTAACGATTGCCGCGTTTATAGCCGAGATGACAGAGAGAGAGAGAGAGACTCCGACGGTGCAGAGATGAGGATATTATAGGAAGAGCGGGTCACGGGAGGTACCACCACCTCCCCGGCCATGGATATACCCAATTCCTCGTGGATGTAATTGAAACGTAACCCCATTGTTAAGGCATAATTGACTGACACCGTGCAAGGCCCTTACCTCACCGGCTGAGTCGATCCGATCGGGCTCGGGGCAAAAACACCAATCAGGATGCCGCGAGCAAAAAACTCACCGGTAAAGCGACTAGCCTCTCTCCACTCTTGAGACCGTGTCTCTTACCCTGTCTATCGCTTAGGTAGCCTCCACCGGCGAAGTGAGCGGAGAACAATGTTGCGAGAAGGAGACGAACCGATGTGTGAATATGTGTGGGGAAGAAGAAGAGAGCCTGAAAGTGAGTAAGAGTCGATATAGTTGTGGAAACGTGTGTGAGTGGCGTGTAGAGATTTAGTGGGTGTGCGTGATGACCGAGGGAAAAAGAGGGAAAGGAGTGGGGTGGAAAGATCGGGGTAAGGGGGAAGAAAGGAAAATTATCCGCTGTGACAAAACTGTCTTATTCCTTTCGATCGTTCTCAGGAGACTCGTGACACAGCCGAGGCGTAGGATGAACGGCGAGAATACTTTTTCTGTAACATGTACTTTTAAAGAACTGGTATGTTCAGAAAAGTCTCAATCAGTTGCGTGTTACAGTAAAATATCTTAAAACTTGCAAAAATACGTAATTCAGTGACCGTCAGCGCAGTATTCCGATCAAACTCATTCCATCTCGTGCGCAGTGCAAATTGAATTTCGAAAACATCAAATTGAAAAACTGTCACTCCAATCCGCGGAATTATTCTCGAAATAGAATCTACTGAATACGTGTCCGGCGGCGATGGATTAAACATTAATCCAGAAATCACGAGGTTGATTTCGAAACGAAAAAGCAACGAAATTCCGTACTTCCATATTTCCGGCCACTACTCTAGAGAGACTCGCTGAACGTCGATCGTACGTTACGACGCAGAAAATTGTCTGTAAAAATGTGTGTTATCGGAAAGTCCGTCCACCCACGAATGCGTGACTGGCACGTCAGTAACGATAGGTTTCATTAAGTCCGACAGATACATCGACAGTGTCCTGAGACGATCGCAAGATGGGAATCGCGGGGTCGTTGCCTAACGAGCGAATGTGCGAAGGATCCCGGATTTCGAAGGCTGACGATGTTAATGGTGGATGGCGTAGGTATGCTGGAGGGGATATCCCTAGCAGGTATCTCCGGCGGACAGACGGACGACGATGGGGTTGAGAATGGAGGCGAGAGACGATGGACCGGCTAGCGGAGGGTGGGAGATTAATTAATAACGTCGGTAATTGGACTCCGTTCGATCTAAGGTAGCTTCTATAGCCCCTTCCCTAAACCCGAGCACCGACAGCAGCATACCGCGGGGGATATGTGCTGCATGCTCGAATAATCTCGGAACATTCGATATCTTGATTACGCGATTTGCCCCCAAGATTTCCGACCCCCCCTCCTCGATGCTCAGCCCCCATCGTGCCAATTGGCTGTGCGATCTTTTCAGACCTCTGCGAATGCCAGCATTAAAGCGACGTTAATGCGACTTTGACTGGTTTCTGGTGAAACATGTTAGTCCTTATTTACGTAATAATTGACTTTTAACACCTTTCTGTGGGATGGTTGAGATCTATGAACGGAGTGAATCTTCTGGCTGAGTGATATTATAAGAACGTCGTAAAATGAAATATATATTTCATCAAGGCTAATAGAAATTGCATATAGAAGCACGACTACGAGCCACGAAGCAGCTCGCAAACGAAAGAAACGCAAGACTAGGAACCGGCAATCTGGAATCTCAGTTGCGTTGACCGTGTCACAGGTGTGTATCGATCGTTGACCAAAACGAGCCGATCTCGTGGGGGCAGTCATTATCAGGCAGCAATCCGCCCTTCTCCTCGTTGTCTTCTCCGCCCGTCATCGTCATTATCGTCAACCTCGTCCCGGTGGCGTGGTATATGTAAGGGAGCCGGTGCGTTTATACGAGGTAAACAGTGCGTGGACGTGATTTAATTGAAACCCGAGGTGGTGGCTCGCCAGGCGCGCACCTCAAGCGCAGGGACTCGTTGCATGACTCAGAGTCCTCAGTCAAGAAGTCCATTGACTTGCCGAGTGACGTAAGCAATTAGTGCGCTGTTTTGTTTGCGCGAGTACACACGGCTTAAAGTTGTTTGAGTTCGAGTTCGAGTGCTGCACGGTTAGGCTCAGCCTCGAACCCTTCCGCCGTCTCTGCCACCCCCACTGCCGACCTTCTTTCTCGTCCCTCCCCACTCCCCCTTCCCTTACCGACATTTCTTCTCGCTCTCTTTTCTCACCCAAGTCTTTCGGCCCTCGTCTTTCTTCACTGTCTTTCTTCGATTCCCGTTGGCGTTTGCACTCTTGCTTCTTCAGACGCGGCGACGCGTTCTTCTTTCGTCGTTCGCCTCCACTTCACTACTCCCGCCACCCCGTGGCCTCCTGCTCCGCGAGCGACTCGTTTCCATGAACCTTCCTTACTGCGACATTTACCAGAACCACAAGGACTGGCACTCGCTCCGTTTACTCTTCCTCTTTCTCTTTCTCTTTCCCTTTCCCGGCACGTTCGGACTCTTTCCGGCTCCCTCCTACTCTTGTAATTCTTGCTCAACTTGCTGCCGCGCTAGTCTTCTCTGCGTTATCGCAGTAAATCGTTATTATGGTAATCGGATTTATCGTTCCTCGTCGTTCTGAAACAAACGTACGCCCACGGTGCGTAGGAATGTCCCTGAGACTGAGACGTACCTACCGTTTACGTTATGCCCGGAATATTGGGATTATCCTTTGGGCGAATCTGTATTTCGGCCTCGCGACTTTTAGCTTGCCAACGTATGCGACGCACTCTTGTAAGAGTGATAAGAGAAAATATACAGTTATATACGAAATGTAATATGAGAACTGATAATCTTGAGATAAATGGATTGTGCATATGTAATCCGGAAATAAACCTTCTCTATCACACCCGACTCAATGTATTACGAGACGCACTTTATGACTGATGAATTTACGTTATCAAACCGTAAGGCAGATTCAGCAGAACGACAACGATATTTAATAACGACTAATCGCGATTGCGCGCCGGCTAATCCTGTTATCAAGAAGCGATGTTATCAAAGATTATTACGGATTCTCTCGCATTCAATAACCTACGACACACACATCCTCGTTTTTCGATCCCTTTTCGTCGCCCGGCCAGTGCAAAAAGCGAAGAGTCTTTGAGAAATTCGACCCAGCAATACGATCAATGGACAGAAGAAGTATTGTGTTACTCAATAGCATGCCCTTCACAAAAAAAAAAGCAAGAGAAGAAAGAACACGGAGGCACTGCCTTTACATACGCTTATTCGCGCAAGCCATTCACCTCCTATCAGCCACTTCAACCCTGCGTCAATGACAGTATTGTTACAGCTAATTAATTTCAACTTACCGTCTCAATCGAAACTTTGAGCTCAGTCACGCGACATGCTTGTAACCGAAACTGACGGCGGCTCACTTTACGAGTTCGTTAAAGTGGCACAAAACGAAATAAAAGAGCAAAAAGTAAATATCCTTCAGAAGAAGGGTTATGTTTAGAATGGCCAACATCCAAATTCGCTGCACACCAATTACGTGACCGCGCGCGACAAATGACGTTCGCCGTCGGTCCGCCGAAAGGACCGAGGGGCCCGAGTGGGAACGAGGAGAACGGAAAGAACGACCGGCATCGCGATGACGTTCCGCGCCTTACAAGAATTCCCGTGTCGTCGGCGTCGTCTCATCTAGCTGCGTCGTTTTCGAGGTCAAGCCTCAGGTCAGGGGTGACCTCGAGCCGGGTGAAGGGAGGAGGCAGCGAGGAGGAAGAAAGACGACAGAAAAGGTGCGAGTTTCCACGTTTCCGAGAAGGAGTTTGCAGGCTAAACAGGGCCCTCGCTCTTAAACGCGCTGTCCCGACGTCCTGCCCGACAACTTCCTGAGATAAGCCGCGCCGATAGAGGCGTAAGCCTCCTCTCTGCCCCGCCGCCCGCGCCCTCCCCCTCCCTTTCCCTTTCCCTTTCCCCTCTTCCAACTCCGCACGCTCCTCGTCTCGCCAACCTCTGGCCATCCTGCACCCCCGTTTTCCTCCCCCCTGCTCGCGCCGGTGCCGGGCCCTATCTTATCTACTACAAACAAGAATTACGTTCGCCGCGTAATCTCCGCCCCACGGGTCGCGATTTATTGCCGCGGGAACAGGCCGGACGGGACCCGCGAAATCGGGAGATCGCGACTCGCCACTCGCCACTCGCCGCCTTCCATGCCCTGTCGAGGAAATTTGTCCAGATACCGGGGATCGCGCCGCTGACGGGACACGGGACGGTCACTCACGAGACGTACGGACTTTGTTTTTTTTTCTTTATCTCTTCACCAGTTTTGCGTGATACGCGGGTACGAGGATCCGATGCATTTCTGCGGCTTGTCTTTTTTTGCTCACGAGTTTCATGAGAATTATGCTATTGTAGCTGAATCTGGCAATGACGTTTCACGTCATCTTGGTGAATGAGCGTGGAGCGGGGTGCGTTATAATTGACAGCGGTATAGCAATACAACTTGTCCGACACGTACGTGAAATAGGCACGGTTTGATACCGTACGTTCTCCGCGTTACAGGGAAGATATGAAATGGGGAAACGGTAAATCGTGTATAGCGAGGACAGCGTTGTTCGTGATGCGGTTGATATTACCCTGGCCGGAAATTGTAACAGATTACAAGCGTTTTTGACGACGCGGGGCGTAATATAAAGGGAAATGATTTATGGAGGAGCGATAGGAGGAGGCAGTGTTTAAAGAGGTGAACATATCACGGCATGCAAAGAGGCCAATATCACCCCTCGCGTTCCGTACCGTCCGCTCGCAATTGCGAAATTTATTCCACAATAAAGGAATCGCGATTTAGGAAAGGTAGGGGTGGGAGGGGGATGGGAACGGCTGAAGTTGAAACATCGAACACTGACGCACGCCGCAACTGATGCTCAATAAGACTGGCAATTCGTTAAGATCATCGCCTGTGCCGCGGCGCGGGTGGAAGGAGGAGAGAGAGAGCTCGTAAAAAATTTACCGTGATGTTACCGAAGGCAAGGAGGTCGTTGAAACGAGCGTCCCGCGCGCTTTTTTTTTCTCTCTCACTCTCTTCTCTCGCACCTTTTTCTCCCATTCCGGCGCCCCGCACTCCGGTGTCGGCCCCGGCACCGACCCCACGGTAATTCCCATTCCACCTCGCCTCTCCCCAAGGGGTTAGTTTTCACGCGGGTTAGGCGAGTAATATGAGCTGCCACTCAAGGACGGCCCTGTATTACCGGTCGAGTAATTATGGCAAACCCTCGGCACAGACAAGCAGCCAGGCACCTTCGGTGAACGGCGAAATACATTGTAACGTTATGAGTTTAAATTGTTCCGCGAACGAGAAGAGAGCCGGCGAAAGAAGGGAGAGAGGAGAAGGGATAACAGGGACAAGGGGTACTCCCGTCTCCCGTTTCTGTCACGTAGTCGGATGAGTAATTAAGGCCTTAAATATTTTTAACTGCCGCCGCTCGGGACGAAGACGTAAACGGCGGCGAACGGTTCGCCTTAATTTTACGATTGTCTCATACTTCACCGATTATTCCTGCCGATGTAATCTATATGCTAACGCGACGCCGCGCATTACTCGCAATGTTGCGCCGATCGTTAGGGGATCGCATCGAGTTTTGTTGTCTCGACTACCGTTCGATCGGCATGCGGGTAATTACAAATTTGCACGCCGCTTCGCAAAAATCCCTTCGTCACGCAGTCGCTTGAAAATTGGTCGCAAATTGTTGTCGCACTTACTTCTGCGAAAGTGTGATGCAGGCTGATCGGAGGGTATCGAAGTTGCCCGACGAGAGTGGGTGCATATTGGCAGCGAGACAGGCTGACAACGCCATCGACGTATTCGTTTCGTCGATTACATCGGCCGCCCCCTGCCGATGTAACGTCAGTAATTTATAACACCGCCCCTGTATCGCGGATGCACGGCTTTACATCGGGCGTAGAATTAATTGTCCGATCTAGCGTGCAGAAGATGGCTTATAGGAACGTGACTGGCCGGCACGCCAGGCACGAAAGGTCAATGATTAATTCAATTCATACGGAAGTACGGCGGTGGACGTGCGAGGGTTGAAATTCGTCTATGAAATATTCCACGCTCGTCGGTGAACGACGTTTTCGGCGGATCGTTTGGTGCCACCGTTTCGTTGGCCGACGTGTGGACGAAGCCAGGCCACGAAGCAGCACTGGCCTCGCCGCCTCGCGTCATTCGGCATGGCTCTTCCGCTTGTTTATCGCGATCGTCCGCTCGAGGGAAGAGTATGAATACGGTCTCCGCGCCGCCACCGCTGCCGCCACGGCTGTAATGTGTATTTTGTCGGCTACGCGGTAATAGAACGTGTCGTTCGCGGAATGTCGGGTGTTTAGAGCTGCATCTTAAAGTTGTAGTGATGTTCCCGAAACGATCAAGCGAAAATATCCTTCAACGGATGAGTTCGAGGATGCCGTTGATATGACGAAAGATTTTGAAAGGGCAGCGCAGTACATATTTTCATTTCCTGCAACCTCCGGCATCGCGCAAGTGAAGAAATCACTTTGCCGGTTTGGTCCTCCCTCGTGCCAGGACATATCTTAACGACCGCCACCTCCTTGGTGAAAAAGTGAACGCAGGAGAGCGGCAGACCCCCGACACGCCCGGCACCATCGACACGCGAAAGTTGAGCCGTGTCAGCGCGAGGTGGACAACGCGCGCGGACGCGAAGCACGGGGCGTCATTCATCGCGGCTTTTCCGGCTGTTTATCGCGATAGTCTGGCAAACGGGAAGTGGCACAATGGCGGACACGATGGAACAAAGAGCCGCTCGTGCAGGTAGAGCCCGTCGGTATCGCTCTCGTAACGTTGTTCGTACTACAAGGGTGCAGTGATAAAGAGAGGGAAAGGTGGTTGGCGGGTGGTAGGGCAATGTACAAGGTGTGCTTTTGAAGTTTGCAGACGAGTTTCTCTTCTTCTTTCAAGTACGTTCAGATTGGAATCTTTTTTAACGCGGTACGCACATTGGGAGGCTTTTGCTGGTTATGCATTCGACGCAGGGTTCAATATACGCCGGTATTAATGACTTAGCTAGAAAGTACAAAGTAGAAGATGCAATCTCTGCAAGATTTTCCCCCATTTTTATAACTACACCCCGCATATTTCCAGCGACATGAACAGGAGCGGAAAGAATGAAGCGCATCCGCATGAGCAACGACATCGAGTATCAAACCATTGACAAGTGCTCGGATAGAAAAAAGGAGCGTCGCGCGTCGGGTTATAGTCTGATAGCTCGAAAAAAATGCGTTTCGCCGCGTCGTAATCGCGAGCGGGAATTGGCCAGCGGTTTCAATGGTGAATCTCGTGCCGGCGAAAGAGAAAGGACCGCATACACGTCTCTCTACGTATATAGTCGTACACGTTAGTGGCAATGGACGCGGGAGCGGGGTGGCTTGGAAAGGAACAAAAGCGGACGTCGATCGGTGACAAAGCCGGTATTCTCTGATACCCAGCTGCACCGGCAGGGCACACGGCTGCCTTCGATGAGATCTTAAGGGCCGTCTGTCTCGGGAACTATCCCACTCCTCACTTTCCCACCCTCGCAACCGACGACGTTAAACGGCGTAACCGCGTCGACTAGATTTTCGCCTGGCTCTTTCTCTCGTCCCTTTGAGACACGTCGAGTGCCCTGACAGAATTGTCCCGACGAATGGCACGTTTTCACGACCGGAGTACCGTTAAATGGACAGGTTGGGACGATTTTTTATGCGATTGGCGTAACTGTTTCGTCGGTGAGAAGGTTAATTGGCTTAAGCGGTCTATTGTGGAACGATTCAGCGGGCGAAGAAAATCGTCTTGGCTTCAGTGGCTCTCTTCTCGAATGCGTCGGAGTGTACGTACGGTGCTTAAGGACTGATTAAAAATAGCACTCTCTCGCCTGTTCGTTATGAGTCGAGTTCGAATAAATTTCATTCACATGTCGTATAAAGCTTCGGCAATTACTTAATGCTCTAAATGATCTTATTGCCACGTTAATGTTTCAACGCACACCGGAAAGAGCATAATGTACACCGTCGTCTATGATTATCCCGTGAAAGTGCTCCCCAGAATGGACAGCCTCCGACGATATACCTCTCCGTGCCATTTTCAAAATAACCACTTCCGGCAAATGTATCTCACCCTGCCTGCAGCGAACGTGACGCAAGCTCGGAAAAACGTTTCCTCCTCGACGACAGCCGATAAATTATTGTATTTGTAGTGGAACGTATCCGGGGGATAAATATTCCGGTTCAACGTCCACGATTCATTTCCGTATGGATGTCTTAATTCGTTCGCTTAATCGACGGGATCGATCGCGATATCCGCGGAAAGAGGAAGAAAGAAAACGTAACTCAGGAAACGGGAGGAAAGAGAGGAAGGGAAAGAGAGAGATAGAGAGATAGAGAGAATTGTGTAGGCGATTTACAATCGGTCTCGCGAACGGGATCTCGCGCACCGCCAAACCCAAAATTTATTGCCCATGGTGCATTCGTTCCATCTGTCGATTAGGCTTTGCACGGTGCATCTGAGAATGGCGTTATAAATAATAATTTGCCACCACAACGGCGCGCAATTACAAACTCTGTTCATATGCAAACACGTATGTGCGTGTGACGTATATGCAAGTGAATGGATGTATAGACGGTGTTTCGTACTTTGCGGTGCCGGGTACAGATGATTTTTTACTAAAGAATGAGTCGAGTACGAGTCGACAATGATAAACCTACCTTCCAATTGAAAATGTAGACGTACGTCAATGAAATCTTATTCCATCCTTTTTGGTATATCTTTTTATGACACGTGTAGCTTCGTACTTGCAAAACGAGTTACGGAACACCCCGTATAGTTATGTGCATACATGTGTGAACGACCGTACCGATCACGTTGCGCCGTACCGTGAAGCGCGAGTTTGCGATAGTGCGAAAAAATCGAGGAAAAGATTTACGTAAATGGAGCTATCGTTAAAACTCATTAGTGAGTGGCCGACGTTGCTCTTTTGTTGACCGTCGTCGGATGACAAGTGCACGGTACTTTGCAATAATGTATATATGTATAAATACTTTAGTGCCCGACTAAGGATTTTATTAAGGCGGACACCGACGCCGGGCGACAAATTTTCGACAAACGATGAGTTATGAAATAATCAGAGAGGAAATCTGTCAGAAGTAGAACACTACGGAATACGTTTAATCGAAGAAAAAACTTCAAAAGTTCCACATTTCAATGTTTCGAAGTAGCTTCAGTAAGTGCAGTGACGAGGAATCAATGATTTTAACACCCAACACCGCCCGAACCACGCTATCGAAAAATGAATGTCGGCGAATTAGTGTGGGCTTTGCTTGTAATCTCGAAAAACCACAGCGATCCGAAAAGTGCTCCAAATCCGATTGGGCCACGTTCGAAAGCGTCTAACGTAAGTGCAATGTGGCGAGAAACGAAGACGGGAAAGAAGAACAGAAAGAAGAGAAAGAGCCGGAGGAGAGGATCGAGATCGAGAGAAATAAGACTCGAGAGAAGTAAGGCTAAAAGACGTGGTTCCTCGAGGACGTTCGAAGCAGGAGGAGGGGGAGGAGGAGAAGGATGAGGAGAACGAGGAGAAGTAGGAGGAGGGGGTCACCGTTCGAATTCCACGAGTAATACCCAATATGGCCGTCCTAAGAAGACTGGCCACGACCGCCAAGCGCGAATTCCGTTTCGATCCTCGATCACTCTGCCCTCTCGTCACGATGTATGTCTATGTACCTACATAACATACAACGTAAGTATGCAAGTGTGCCACTGCTGAACGTAAGTGCACCGACGTAAAGTTGCATAGATATATTCTCTGAAAAAAGTCTGAACAGCTTCCTTTATATGCGAGAGAGCCTTGGGAAAACATCGCTTATCACCTCCCGCCCCGGCCCGATTGCAGCGCAATTTTTTCGCCGCAACATCTATACAAACATGTAAGAGCGAGGTAACGCGCACTTGTAAACAAATCCTACGTATCGCCCAATCGTAACTCTGCATCCACGTCGATTTGCACCGCTATGCACATCTGACACAATACGACCTCACGAATGGCGAGCGCACAATCGCAGAAACGTGCCTCACGGACACGGGGTGGCATGTATACGTGTCTATATATAATAATGCTGGCGGTGCCTGGCATCGCGAGAAAATAATGTGAGAACGATTTCTTCCCCGGCGCATCATTATCGTCCCTCTTTTCTCCTACAGGGCGATCGATCCGTCGAGCCGATTCCCGAGCCGGCCCGGACAACCCTGCAATTACTATCTATTATCTCTTGGCGTGGGTGTACGTATAATCTCGCGATCGTGTCGAGGGCCACTCCGTCTCTCTCCTCCTTCCTGTCCACCGCTTTTTCTCCCCGTTCGACCACCCCGCGCCCCGCGCAACTTTATCGAACCTCTGACTGCCCTCAGTCCTCAGTCCCACCTTTACTTCTGCCACCTTTTCACCGTAGAGCCGGGGACGGTTCACGGTGTAGAGGCGGAAGGTGGAATAAAGGTGGACGGTCGACTGTCCAAGCAGTATGACGGCGATCCCCCCGATTTCGACACAGAGAGCAAACTCGACCGGCATTGACGTCTCCATAAAACGTTCGCCATAATGGAGCTGCGTCGTGACTTACGGCGCGAAGGAAAGTGAGAGCGATGCTTTCATTCGAGCATTCGAGGATCAATGCGAGACGGGGTGCGTTGTTTTTCTAAGAGCTGAGAATGCGAACGTTTCATGCTCGAGTGATCGTAATTTATTAGATGTACATAGTTCAGTTATCATTACGTACTTCAGAAAGCAGTTCTCCGACAGAGAAGAAATGATAAGTGTGCGGCATATTTTGCATGACGTACGCACATGGTACATAAGCACATTTGGGGTGGGCTGACATGTCTCGCGTATTTTCCAACGGATCGTTCGAAGATCCTTGTTTACAGAGAACGTGCCGTTGAAACGAATTTCCATGCCGCGTGCTCGCACCCGGTAAACCACCTGTACATATCCGTACCTGTTTCTACGTACGGACACTCAAGGCGCGCCTTCCTTCCCTTCCACCTTGACTGCCCGCGCATACGGAACAGTGAAATATGTAAAATCCTAGCGGTATGATGCAACCGACTCTGACGTTGGCATCAAAACTTGAAAACGGTGTCAAGAAAGAACGATATCTTACGCGTTGTCAGCCACGTGTTATATTCGAGGGTGGAAAGGGGGAAGGGGGGGGGGGGGGGGGTGTACATATCGATACCGAGGTCGCTACGTAAAATGGATATGTATCTGCAAAACATTGGAGGGAAATTCATCGCCCGGCGCATTATGAATATTAATAAATTCTGCGCAACCATGGCGTAGAGCGAGGCTACGCGGCAGTAACTATTTTTTACGAGTTGTCAACGGGCCACTTTTATTTCAATTTTCATATGCCGTCGCTATCGGTTACTCGCCTACATACATTTACATAACCCGCTAGCACACCCGCGGCACGCAAGCACGCGCGACCGTTTCAGAGCCTCCAGAGAAATGCTTGTTTGGCAAAAGTGTTCCTTCAGTTTGATCTTTCGAATGATTAACCCGGCGTGCTCTGCAAGTGGCTTATGTAGCACCACGCTGTTGGTTAAGCAGATTTCGCAGAGGACGAAAAATCCGTCGGAGAGTCGACAAATCCGACGAATCGGCAGCATACAGGTAGAACCGACGAAGATACGCCGATAACATTCCATCAAGAGATAGCCAGCGCTCGAAACTTTGTACAGGGCTGTTATCGCAGGACTCGGTGCGCCTACCGTATTCTTATAGTTCGCAAGTGCATAACCGCAATCTCACAGAGATGTTGCGTTCGTCTCTCTCTCTCTCTCTCTCTCTCTCTCTCTCTCTCTCTCTCTCTCTCCCTCTCTTTCTCCCTCTCTTTCTATTCCTCCTTTCCGTCTCTTCTTTTGCTCTTCACCCTCCAACATCCGCTTGCCTCTTGGAACAACATGTCCCTCTCTCTCACTCTCGCTCGCTCCCTCTCGCCAGCCATTCCAGTTTTAAAGACTCGCGCGGGGGCCCGCAGAGATTCCAGATGGTCGTTTTTTATGGATTTACATTATTTACAAACTGGTTTCTCGCGATGTGAAATAAAAATTTCTGTCTCCTGCCCTCGCCACCTTCGGCCCGACTGAAGTGGCTACGGTCGGTGCGGCGGCCGGGGGGGGGGGGGGGGGGTGGACAGGGCGAGGTGGGGAAGAGTGGGGGAAGAGAATCCCTTCGAAAGATGGACGGCTTACACGGGATCGTTACGACATATATGTACGCCACACTATGTCCATATGTACGTTACCGGCTGCACTTAAACTCGAGCTCGTCGGACTTGCGTGGAAAAGGAGCGGTTTTACCTTCCAAATCCGGGACAGCCGCGCCAGATCGTGATCGCGATCGGCGCAAAGGAGTCACTGCCGGATACCACCGATTAACCTTCCTCGCGAGTCGCGACATTCCATGCGTCGCGGCGAGTTCGCATTGTGTTGCTCGTTGGGATTACGAGCTTCCATTTTTTACGCGAAAACGCTCTCCCACACCTTAGACCTTAGACCATTTGGATCGTCCGTATAAGTGTGTCGTCAAGCTTCACTCGAGCGCACGTTATTATTCCTGCATTATTTTTTTTTTTTTTTTTTGCTTAAAACCATTTCCGTCACAGCGAAAGACGCGATGGCGAACTGCGCGAATAGCGGCGCGCAATCGATTTTAACGAAGTCAAATCCGACTACAGAGGGGCCTGCATTTAACGAACGTGTAATTACAATTCGTCGTACTTGCAGCTCTTGCCATTGCGAGGACCTTATTAATTCACGTAAATGCGCGCATTATAACCGCCCGGTGAACGTCCTCGCTGGATTTTCCTTCGTTTTTACCTCGCTCGTGTATTATTCATATCCGGAACCCGTAATTTAACTTAAACTCCTGGATGACAAACGACGTCCCTGACGATAACGACCGGTCTTATCTAAATAGTGTTGTAGGAGCGATTGGTTAAAGACCTTTTTTTTTTCCGTCGAACCGTCAACGGAGACAGCAAAAAATATGAGATTTTTCAAGCCTCTCTCTTCCTCAGTTCCACTCAGCAAATGCAAACTATCTCGCGAATTCCGCACTCATGATTTTGAAGCATTGCCCGTATAATTCCACGTCGGAAGGTAGAGTTAAAAGAAACTAGAGAGACGAGAGGACCGAAGTGTGCGTTATACGATTGGGTCCCGAGCGTGTTGAAATGTTATCTGCGATTGAGTTTCTATTAATTTGCTTCGGGGCCTTTCCCCCAGTCCCCCGGCGTCCCCCGGCGTCCCCCGACGTCCCCCGTCCGGCCGATCGTCTTTCACGGATTCGGCGTGGCCGATTTGCGTCGTATCTTAGCCGCGTCACTCTTAATTGACGCCTCCATGCCGATTAGGATACCGGTAATAATCACGGCACCACTGACACCCCATATTTCACGATTTTAATGATGCCGTAAAAACATGGCCGCGCGTAGACACCCATAGTGCGTCCGTGAACGGATTCGACCTGTGTGGGAGACGATAGAGCGTGCATGTAAGCAGGAGAGAGGCAGAGGGAAAAAGAGGACGAGGATGGAGAAAGGGAGATGGTCACTCGGTTGTAGACGAAAGGAGAGGTTGATGATCGCACTACGTGTCACCCAATCAGCCCGGTGCCCCCGGCGTGGCGAATTAATATAATTTATGAAAATGAGCCCCGCCGTCAATGGCCGCCGATTCTCTCAGGTATTCGTATATTTAACGGCGCACGATCCAAACTCGTAAGAATTCGCATGCTAACCGAGCTTCGGCTAAGTATAGCGGGTGTCGCGTATACGTGGATACGTGTGCGGATTTATGTATGGAGTCGTATGTGTGGGCATATGTGTCTGTATATTTATGCTGGCACGCCTTTTGTGCATGTGAATATGTTTTCCTCTTACGCGCGCAGCTGCTTTTACCAAGAGCATCGTATACCTTTTACTGATTATTTTCTATTAACCGACGTCTCCGCCGTGTGTCGGTGTGCGTGCGTGTCTGTGTGTGTGAAGCGAAGTGTGCATTATGAAGCATTAAAAATTTTATGATACCAGGCCTGTCGGCCGAATAAGATGCGTAATTTATAAAAACCGTGCGCGACTATGAATGCGTAATCGGATGGGATATTCTAAATATCCGTAGGTGATGTTGGCAATGGGCCATTAACATTCCTTGAAGGTGGACGCGGATGATCATGAGATC
The DNA here is from genome assembly GCA_963942575.1 of Priocnemis perturbator. Taxonomy (NCBI): domain Eukaryota; kingdom Metazoa; phylum Arthropoda; class Insecta; order Hymenoptera; family Pompilidae; genus Priocnemis; species Priocnemis perturbator. Next base: position 12,175,088 of record OZ012646.1, read on the forward strand.
GCGTTAAGTGCGACCGTCCTCGTCACGATGTCGAGAATCATTTTCGTGCAATTTGTCGCGAGACGATGTTTTCGATAGTGGGCGATAATTTCTGCGGCACCCTCAGGGCTATATTGGGCGACACTCATTCACGGGACTATTTACCGATGAAACGTGAAAGTGGAATAAGTGTTTGAAGGTTGCACGGGCAGATTTCGAGCAACGTGTAAAATTTGAAAAACAAGCCGAATCGATCTTAGAGTCGGAATGGATTGACTTGCGATTGACGTTGCGTTGAGTGATCTTGAGAATCTATCCGATTCTTAAGGTGCGCGTGAAATATAAAAGACTTTGATGCCCGCAGAAATGTCTCTGGCAACATCTTCACCGGTCGCGGAGTCATAAAACCGCTGGCATTAAGAAGGCAAATTAACATAGCGCGTGTCTCAATAACAAGAAACTCCGCAAGCGCCTAAGTGTCAAACGCGAACCGCAGACCGCCGTTAATTCGAAACAAGCCTCTCGCTATCGGGTTTCAGGCCGCGCAACGTGAAATATTAACCGTGCCGTTTAATATTTTCAGTCCGCCGTAACGTTGCCGTACAATTTTCCGCGATTGATGCCCGCGTTCGTAATCGGACAAAGCCGCGAGCGCCAAATGCGATAATTCCTGCATTAAATAAACCGCGAGTACCGTTACGGCCGTAAATATCGTTGGCGTCTATACATATTACGAAATGCGGTGCACGAATATGCGTGAAAATGGGTATAATTGTCGTGCGGGTGCGTTGAACTAATGCTACGCGATAATCCTTGAAATGCACCGCAGAGGTAGTGTCCCTGCCGGTGTCGGCTTCAAGGTCGCAGGATAACGAGATATATAAAAGCCCTAGCGACAGGGCAACGTGGCAGTAGCAATAATTCATCGTGATTGCGGCAAAGCGCTAATACTCGACTTGATATCAGAGGGTGCTTCGTCGCTCTCTCTCTCACGCTCACGTGCCACGGCATCCTTATCAATCGCATAAATATTCGTCCGTCCGCGGCACCCACCAAACATAGCCCGTCTAACGATAATGCACGTCCTCGCGAATTTCCGCTTTTCAACAAGAATTATCTCTGCGTCGCACCGTGTTACATTTTTTGCGCGCTCTGTGTTTTAACGAGGCGAATTGATTAGCACTTACCGATTATGCCGTTGAGTCGGTGTCTACGGATCTGAAACAATAGAAAATGAATGTTAGTGATACGTGTAGATAATGTTCGATCCGAATGTTAGGTTGCAGTCCAAGCTAATAAGACTAAATCTATGGGCAGAAAAGTGTGAGCATGGCAGCGTATCTCGAGTAAAATGTAAAATGCAAATAAAGCGTAACCGTAAATTCATTGTTACTTATTCAGCCGCGAACTTTTACGGGGACGTAAAAAGCGCGGGCGTTGCGCGGATGTGAAATGTCCTCTTTGCGTCGTCGGCACGGCGCGGTGGCGGGGTAAAAGTAAAGCACGCGTTTGCGACGAATATTCAAGCGTGCCCGCCTCAAGAGTTCGGTTATGTGTATCGCCGCGCTGTTAACTAAGGTGAGTGCACGACGCCGACGTGCCGGCGGTCGTACGTAGATTGAGTTTCATACGTGCAACTTACAACGTAACAGGCAGTAACGGGACCGCTAATGTGTCGAAGGATAAAACTTTTATTTCCCCGTCGTTATCGACTCGTCGCGCGCGCCTGCGTATGCATATGCATACGTGCCGGACCAGCGTGCGACATGCGACGGACCAAAGCGGCGATGTTTAGAGAAAGTCGTGCGGTAAATTAATTTGGCGATCCAATTATTGGCGTAATTGACTTTGAAAACTGGGAGCATTGGTTAATTGTACGGCGTGGGTGGCGTTGAAAGGTGTAGAGCCATTTAGCGGGCGCACACGTCGCAGGCTAATCGAACATTTTGAAACAGTAACCGCTATATCCCGAATGTTGACAGTCGCAGCCTCTAATAGTACGCCTGCCACAAGGCTCCCCGACGTCGCTAAAGATTCCACGCACCACGCTATTCAATTGACTCTTTTCCCAACGCCGAGCCATCCGCACTTTGTGGGCCAAGCGTCCACTTTAGATAGAGATCTTGCGTCAGAAGGGGGCCGCATAAAAATGAATTTCACGATTGCCTTACGCTTACGAAAAGGAACCGTGCCGCGGCGGCGGCGTATACATAAGTATTGCCTCGCCACGTGTCTTTTAAAAAAGCGCGTCGACTTCGGGGACGACACGAGTGTTGACCTAGAAGGACGACGCACGGTCCTGGGTAATTAAACGGCTTCGTTCGGCCGATAGGCATCGTCTTAACGTGCGTGCACGCAGTCGTTAAGAGACCAGCCAGCACGCACCTACACGCTCGCTAGCCATTGCCGATCAAAGTTGCGATTGCACGTGGCTAACGGAAGTTTCCGATCGCTGCATTATTTCTCATTAGGCGAGAGCGTCGAGGCGAAAGGCGGACACACGGGATCACGGCCGGGGCGGGAGGAAATAGGGACACAAGACTCGCAGCCGCCCGCGCCCGCGCCGGCCGGTTTATTCGGTCCGATCAAACGGATAAACTCCAGGCGCTATCTTATATCCTGTTTATCATATCACTGAATAATACTGATTTACGAGCGCGCCCGCGCGCCTTTCATTACACCGAGCTAGCGTGCGCGGTTTTAGGTGTCGGGCGGATCGCAATTATGCTAATTCTTTCAGACGCTCGGGATTCATTTCAACGTTAATTACACACTCGCTTCTTTTTTCGAGCAAGTGTTTTAACTGTCCGTGAATAAGTATCACGTACCGCGTACCCGTATGAACTCTTGCGACATGTTTCCTGTTTCATGAACTCGATCAGAATCGGGTGATGTGCTTTGAAATTTTTGCTCCGGCGACTGTCACGTGATCAGGGATTCTGAGGTCTAATTTCGTTTAACAATCGTGATACGCGCAGCGTCCGTGCGTTCTGCCAGGGTCGCTCGTTTACTCGCTATTATTCCGCGCACGTCGACGGACGGACTACAATGAAGGCATAGCACGGCGACGCACGACACTGTGCGTGCACCGCTCGCGCACCCGTTCGTCTCGCCGTTTCGCGACGTTATTAATTGCATCATTATTCCGCATCCGGCCGCGGGCCAAACAAATGCTAATCGCCCAAACGTACCACCCATTAGGCCACGTACGCGCGAATACGGCGTCCCGACTACGGACTCGCGACGCGACGCCGAGATTTCACGGCGGGTCGGCGTCGGCGGCTGTGTTTTCTTTCTCCTACCACTTTGACAATGAATCACGCCCGCCGGTGAATCAAACCCGCGACTACTGTTCTCCTGTTCTACATGCGTTTTATCGCGACCCGCGACAAAGTCGGAGTAAAACGACTCGTGTGCATGTACTACACGTATGCACGACGGTGTTTTTACACGCTTCTGTAGCTTTCTGTATCTCTGTGTACGTGTTGCATCGAGCTCTATGTCCGTATACCTTGTGCATGTACATTCATCTTTTTGACACGCAAAGAGTCGCGTTTGTAACTTTTATTGCAGCAGCATCATTTATGAAAGCGATTATGTTTCATTGAGTATTTTATGATAATCAAGGGTTGGTCGACGTTCGTTGATTTTCTGGTTCACAGGTGTACATACATGTAATGGGAGTCATTAGACTTGGAGTATGAGAAATATTATCGGGCAGGGTCTGCGACGATTTCCAATGTGTATCATAATGGCTCGTTTCCTGACGCGGGTTTTTATCATACCCGTGTTCTCGTTTGTCTAATGACAGCGATAGGGAATATTACTCATAGCGTAGGGCAATTCTGCGTTAGCTGCACGGCGCCGAACGATAAGATACGGCCTGAGCTCGTTTATGGTTTCCCAGAGTGGATTTCTTCGAGTCGGCGCTGCGCGGCGCGGCAGGGGGAAGAAAGGATTCATATCTTCAATCAGGAATATTCAATCTACACGTAAGTACATACATACACCTATCGAGAGTAAATGTCAGAAGTCGACTCACAACTCCATTGTCTGGATTGCAAATTGGAAAATCAGAAAAAATATTCCACCTACCGCAACCGGCGTCATCAATCCAGTAGTCAGCGACAGTATTTAACGGCGGCGCAAACAAAAAATTAACATATGGAAATAACACACCGCTGAAATATGTCCGTAATTACGAGCCAGCAACGTTCGAGATCTAATCAAGCAAGAATTCTGTTTCCTACGCTACTCCCGTACCTCATTCGTTAACTAGATTTACTACGAGCACATTATGCACTTTCTCTCTCTCTCTCTCTCTCTCTCTCTCCCTCGTCGTCGCGGCGACAAGCGACAATCGGAGAAAGAAAAACGTCGTTGCACGTGGTGTATCGCGGACTAATCGCAACCGCGGCCGATTTATTTACCCTGCACTCGATCGGCAACAAATCGTTCGCCGGCGCGGTGGCGAGGCGAGAGGTGCGACGGCTGAAAACATCCTTGATATCGATTAGGCATCCGCCGACGATCGGGGGACCGGGACCGGATGTACACGACGCCGACGCCGGCGCCGACACCGCGCCGCGCCGGGCACAGAGAGGCACTCCCGTCCCGTGGAATTCGCGCCTCGCGTTATCCGCGGAATTTTCCACATTCCTAGAACGATCGCGTTTATCGGGGAGGCCTTAATTGAAATTAATTAGCCGTGAGTGGATTACCGTCGCGCGATCGGCGTTCTTTCACGACGTGTCGACGTCGAGGAGAGCCACGGGGGAAACTGGGAGAAAGTAGAATCGAATGGAAAAGAGAAGCCCAACGCGAAAAAGTGAACGGCGTCGTTCCTTCGTCAGCGGAGCGGACGCGAAATAATTAGGGACGTAGTCATAATTATCGAGAGTACGCGAAACAGCGTGTTCGGTTGCTCGTGGAGGGTGGCGGGGGCCACTGGACTGGAGGCTTAATGCCCTGACTAGGCGTAGCCTTTGTCGAGGAATTTTGCGGCTTCCAGTTTTCAGATGGCTCCGCTCGCCGGCTTATTCTGTTCGAACTTATTTTGGACAGGTCGGCGGGTTCAAGTCATCTTAAGTGATGACAGGGGCGTAAAAACCCAAGACCGATCGAGCACCTTCTCGAAGTGGTTACTGCCACGGGTGACGCTGTTAAGGGTCTGGATGCACCTAGTGTGGCAGACCCAACCAAGCTCGACGGATCGATAGGAGATCAGGGGAGGAACGGTGGCAGGCCCCGTGATTTAGCCCATCACGGGGTCTCCTCTTCCTACAGAGAACATATCGACCCTGATAGAGTCCTTGAACGGAGAGACCGTTCTCGCAGGAGGGGACTTGTCCCACGAGGCTGACGATCTCGCGAACTCCAGTCGGTCCACCAAACCTAGCCGGTACCTCGGGATGCTGGGGAGTTCGCAAGAGCTCTTCTGGCTGGGTTGGTTTCGAGGGGGCAGTGGCGGAGTCGCTTTGGCAAGCGTCCGCTGGGTTGTAGAGAAATGGCTACTTTGGACTAGCCGCCCGACCAGCCGGCACATTATGCGTGTGTGGTTGCGGAATTATAGACTTCGAGTTGAGGAAGCCGCTTTAACCACCACTTTGGAAAAGGCATACAGAACAGGTGCTCGTGGATGGTAGTTGTACTGAGAAAATCTTCGCAAGTCGTAGGAACGGGGGAGGCTGTTCGATATCTGATCATAGATACGCGCTCTCACGCAATTATTATGAAATGGCAAAGAACCGTATAAATGTCGTAAGAGGTCATTTCATCAGGAAGAAGAGACAAAAATAAGCGGCCCGCATACGGAAGTAAAGACGCTCACGTGGCCGATGAAAAAAAGACACCTCCCCCTAATACGAACTAAACCGATTTAATCCAGCCGGTGAGCAGTTTACATGCAGTTAGAGTAGCGAAACACGGATAAAGCGGTTGTAGCTCGCAGCTCGGGCGTTCGGCAAGTGTAAAAACTGCACGAGTACGGAGATCGGCGGGGAAACCGAAGGAGCACGGAGCACGCTCGTTTCTCCGATCTCACCGCTTAACGATTGCAAATGACCGCACGCGGTGAAACTCGGGACGCGACGATAATTGATTTGATAGAGCGACTTTCGTGAGAGAGCGCGGAGCGCACCCTTGCGACGACGTCGCCGCTTTACGAGGAACGGAAAGTTCCGGGGTACGCCGGATAAGGTAGGCACCGGCTCCAATGGCGTTATGGCCCCGGTACGAGGAACGACACCTGGACTTATGCGCCGCTAGAAATCGCAGCGAAATTCGATAATTGAAATAACGCCGACGACAATCGGCGTCCCACCGTTATTTCTTACAGACGCTGGCTGTTCGGACGCAGTGACGGAGTTCATGGCAGATTGTGAGCGATTTTTCAGGACCGTTCGCCGATTGGCGTGTGTTTCAAGATATTCGTGCCATTTGTGTGGCCCGAAAAAAATGTCGCCGGGAAAAATGTGCGCCGGTCAATGGGGGTGCTTTCTTTGCTTTTGTTGTGCCACAATGTGCCCAGGCGTAATAATTAATGAACGTCAATTATTTACGCGCGCGCCCAAGGCCGTGTACGCGCGGAATTTCGCGGTATGTGGGAGTCGGACTTATTGAAAGAAATATATACTTAACGAGGCATTCGGTCGCCATTCTTTTTCACTTTACCCCCGCGCGGCAGCAAAGCCCGGGCCCGCGCAAATAAAACCGCTTTTATGGAAGTTCTATACGGCGCACGATACAAACGTCTATTATTTAATATCTTCAGCCGCATTTGCGTACCGACGTGAACACGCTCGTCTACAAATATGTCTACGCGTATCCACAGCCGGCGAAACAAAAGTTTGGCGCACGATGAAAATGTGGAACAATTCTATTTGCAAAAAAAAATGGATAGCAAAGATTTAGAACCGAATCTGCTTACGAAGCAAGCTTTGCTCTCCGAGGGATGACTACTCTTCGTAACTGAAAAATTGTCAGAGATCGCGCATATTAATGAGCGGTGGGGACGACTGAAAAATTCATTGTAACTAAATTATAGTTAATTAGAAGGATAAATCGCGGGACACGCCGGACGATCCGCAATTATGGCGCGTACGTATACGAGGCAAAAGGAAAAAGTGAAGGAGGGGAAAAGAGACGAGAGGAAGGAAACGAGCCAAATGAGCCCGGAGCGCCTATCAAAAGATACTGAACCGCGTGTGGCATTTACGAGATCTTTTGAAAAATTCAGCAATGTACACCCGCTGGGCCGCGGAGGATGTACGATTATTTCTGACCGCTTAACGCAAACTCCGAGAAGACGTGGACGAGGAAAACCGGGGGGGTCGGCCAGAGAGATGGACATTAATTTATAATTTACATTGGGCCAATTAAAGGCCAATTAAATTCCAAGCGTTTCATTTGCAGCGGCCGCGTTATAAAAGAGGCAAACTGCGCGCTACGGGACCCCGTGGCTTAACCCGTCAACGCTTTTTACCCGTCGACCACCGAACGCTTTGATGTCGACGGTCAAAAATGATTATGCCCGTTAAACGTTAATATGCAAATGCTCCTTTTGCGTACGGCGACACTTCTCGCATTGTGTCGTCTGATTCAAGTTGACGGGAGGGAAGTCAATCTGAGTCGGCTCCCGTGAAAGCTTTCGATTTTTCATCGACCCGACTGTATTGAATTTTTCGTAGACATTAAGAAGAAGCTAGATCGGCATTTGGCAATGAGTCGATCGCACGACAAACGACGGGACGCCGAAGAAAGTCTAACGCCGCTTTCTCCGTCTGCGATTTGCATGCTGCAAAAATGCCGGCACGCCGTGAGTCCGGGCGAGTCGTGGGAATGAAAATGACGGGAATGAGCGTAAGGTGTGCTCTCGCGCGCGGCTTTATTCGCTTAAAGCGGCTAACTGTACAAGTGAGAGAAACAGGATCCGGCGAGGGGTAAGAATAAGGAAGAAGGACGAGAAAAAAGAACGTCCTCTCCACGACCACTGTCTCCACTACCACGGCGAATATTCCCGTCACCACCACCAACACCGACACCACGCTCTCGTACCTACAGAGCGCCGCGTGGAAACCTGTCCCTAATTGATAGGAAATTCCTGCGCACGGGTACCTGCGGGATTTTTCAACGTCCGTAACAGGTTGGAACTGGATACTTCGCGACGATTTGTAATCCGCGCGCCTTGGGCGCAGGGCTGTATCGCGACTTGAAACTTTGACTTTGCTCCGTGGCATCGAACTGTCGTGCCCACACTACGTTTCGCTACGAAGCCACTGTGGGCTGATCTTATGAAATCGTTAAGACTTTGATTTTTCATCAGTTGTCAAAGCGCGAGAACCATTCCTTTCGATGTAGTATTGTTACACATTCATGAGGTATTATTCAATTTTGCGCGATAATTAATGGTTTAATCGTAGATAATGGTCTTAATCGTCGGTCTGTTCAATAGTTTTCATGGACTCTTTCGTATCATGATCAACTTGGACGCCTTTTATGTATCAAATCGGACGTGCACGTCGAACGTTAATCAGTTCGTCGGCGACGATAAAATTACGAAATTCCGTCGGTCGGCATTGCGACTAATATCGTATATCTTCGACGATTTTTGTTAATTAAGCGGTCGCGCGCGCGTGTCATGTAAATCTCCTGTATCTTGCTTAAAATATCAGACGGTTTCTCACGAAAAATGTGAATGGCGCCAGTGCTCGCCCGATGGCCTTTCGCTGATTTCTCGATCGCACGATCAAGTTATCGTAAATAACGTCATGTTACGTTAACGATATGCAACTGAAATCGATAGAAGTTCGAATTTTAAAGACGATACGTAATGCGATGTCAAAGAAGCGCGCCATATCTCCCGTTCGCCATTTCACTTATTTCAAAGACGAGAAAGAGTTGCCGGGAAATGGACGTATCTACATAATGAGAGAACTTCTCCGTTCGCTCGCTCGCTCGGGAAGGCGTGTTCCATTTTTACCCGAATTAAATAATCTCTAACGATGTTTGGCGCGCGTACGGAAATGTCGTAAATTTATCGAGCCTCCTTCGGCCACGTGATATCGATTAATCCCCCCCCTCTTCCCTCGTACTCCGACACGGCGCCATGCTTATGTAGGTGCGTGCGCAATTAACGACAGCGAGGCGAGTATAATGAAGACCGGTCGAGTACTGTCCGGCGAACGAATGCGAGAGCGAACGCAGCGAAGGGGGGTAAAAAGGACGAGGGGGGGAGGTAAACCAGCGCGCCTCGGGAAGTAGCATTGGCAAGAGAAAGATGGAAGAGACCAGTTCATTAGCGACACTCACGGGCTGCCTCGGAGACATCTATTTTATTTATTTGCTTATTTTTCGCCCCGTTCCTTCTCCGCCTCTTCTCCTTCCGTCACCCACCCCCTGTCCTACTTCCTTCTCCCTTCCCTTCCCTTGCTATCCCTTCCTACTACGTGCCCTTCACCTCGTCGAGGCTGACTGGAGATGCCCGCTCGTTCGTTCGACGAATACGATTCGGACGGACTTTAATGCCTTCGATCATTCCGAGCTGAGAGCTGAGAGCCCTGACGAGGGACCAGGGACCCACCAGCCGCTTGTTTAGGAATGAAAAAAGAGGCAGCGTACGGCAAAACGTTCGAATGAATGTTGACGAGAGCGTAGATGACGTAGGATTGCCGGTAACTCGAGGTGCGATGTGAGAAATCGAATTAAACCGTGCGGCAAAGGTGTGTACGCTGCGATTAAATGCTGCAAATACCTATGATGTATGCGAGCCTTCAAACGGGCTTCCCCGAAGGGTTGAAGGGGAAAAATAAAATTCGGTGACCTGTGACACGTATCGCGGCGGGCGGTGAATAAATCGCGAATCAAAATGAAAATTTAGCGACTTTGCTGACGGCACCCGCGGCCCGCGTTATACTCTGAAAAACACTGGGTCGAACAGATAAAAAGGGAGACGCGGCGCTGGGTTAATGTACTCCCAGATGGAATCTCTTGGCGGCAGAAGCGATATAAATCGTAGTCGGGCGGGGTAGTAAAATGCAGGCGCGAGATCGCGCCGCGGCGCGGTTGGGAACGTTGAATTAAAGCGGCAAGTTATTGGCAAAATGCTCATTAGACGCGAGAAAGGGAAAATATGAAGTTCCGCGGCCCCAGGTGCGAGGCATCGACTGCGAGCGCACGGACGAGATAGCGAGCTAATTCTATTAATCGAACAAAATTACATCGGCATCACTTAAATCCCGTAATTCCATTCGACCGGGATCGCGCGCGCAATCCCTACGAAAATTGCAAGAAATAATAATTCGCAATCGAATCTTTCGCCGGGACCTTTGCGCGTGTACGAAAATTGGACGAGAAAGGGCGTCGAACGAATTAACCCGGAATGAACGCCCTTCGACCGGCTGACAAAACTCGAAACCGCAGAACCAACCCGGCTCGTCATTCCTAACCGAGCGGCATTTCGAAAAGTCGACTTCGAAAGCCTCGCCGGAAGTGATTCTCCGTGGCGAAAAAACCGCGCGCGCTCGCTCGCTGTGCAACGTGGCCTACGTGTGACTACACGAGCAGCGGAGTAGAGGAAGGGCCGGGTGGTTTAGAAAACGGGGGTTGAGTTAGAGAGCGGCGGGAGGGGGTGGCGGTTCAGGGAAACAAATTTCCGGGGCGGAGGTCCTTTTCCAGGGTGCGGCGGCCGCAAAACCGCCAATTTTCCCGATCGGCGTATGTACGTACGGTATACGGTGTGCCGTGTGCCTGAGGGTGGTAGGGGGGTTGGGAGGTTGCAAGAGGGGTGGAAGGCGGCCGGGAGTACGGCGTACTGTACGATACAGCATCCAGTACAGTACAGCTTTATACAGGGTGAGTCACTTGAAATTATTTCCCCGAACAATTGAAAAATTTAATGATTTCGAAGAAGAAGAGTACAGAAATCAGCGTCGCATTTATGCGCTTAAAGATTTGGAACTCAGAACACGTACCATCCTGACGACGAAACGCTTGTCTCGAAAGCAACGATATTTCTAAATAATAAATACAATTATTTCTACGCGCATGTAGAAAGTGAGAACAAGAATGGAAGAATGTAAAAAGAAAATCCGTCATCTTCTCCGAAACATTAATTCAACCCATTCCCCCGGAAAGCATTTAGCCCGAAAGTTACTCGTAGCTGTAATTCCCAGTGACTCACCCTGTACCGCATACGTGCACATATATACCTAGACCGAAGTGAGAGCGAGAGACATCGAAGAAGTGAGAAGAGGCGCGGGATAGAGGCTCGAAACGGAGAGAGATAGAGTGAGATAACCGCGAGCGGGTCTGGCGGCGTCGAGTCCGTGCGACGAGCGACAACAGGTTGAATTAATTGACAAAGATAGCATTTTCCGCGTCGACGTGCCTACCTAAACGCAAATATTCGATTGCCGCCCGGCCGGCTCTAGGGTCGAGGCGCGAGCGTGGAGGTCGGGGGTGGTGATAAAGGGTGGAGGAAGGGGACGGAAACGGTGGCAGGACTAGAGAGAGAGTAAAGCCGTGGGTGCGTGGAATCGGGGGTTGCAGGAGGAGTGGCAGCCGCGGGGGTGGGGGAGAGCCCGCGGTTCGGTTGATCGAACACATTTTAATCAATTCCATTAGTCCGGCCTGTAACCGTCCGCACGGATATTTGTCGGGCCGTGTGAGCGCGCGATAGTCGCGCGTGCAAGCCGGAGAGCGCGCGCGCAACAGAGCGGGGGCATACCACCTACGCGCGTTTATGTAAATGTGTACGTCCCTCTGTGTGCGCATACAGGGTGACGCGCACGCGGTCGCCGGACAAATATCCCGGAAACCATTCATTTGAAGGGAATACTTTTATGAAATATCGTCGTCTCTCGTCGCACGTTAGATGGACGTTAGATTCGTGGTACGACGGAAGAGGAGAAACCTGGGAAAATCGACACAATCGTATTGTGCACTGCGTGTAATTTGATTATTACGAAGTTTATTAAGTACGACGGTACGTAGTCGGTGAGAGGAGGTTCTAAGAAATCTTCATGACGAGAACGACCGATTCGCAAGTTATTTCTCGCATGCATCATGCGACACCCTGTATATGTGTGCGTGCTGGCAGCAGGTAGAACGATAGGTGGTAGTTGGACGGGTACCGGGCCGGTTCGTGAACCGGTGGAAGCCGTCGGTCGCTCGACGGTTCGCCAGCGACGTCATCGTTTCGGTTTACACGCGCCAATCATCGGCCGACTAATTGGTCGGTACTCCGCGACCGATTCCGCGCTCCATCGATTCCGGCCGGACGCACAGCCGCCACGCCGCGCGCCGCACAGCGCGCCATCCAAATCACACGCGTTTTCGCCAGAATATATCGCGATTAATAGCGTTACCGCCGTGCGGGACCTTTCTGCCCGCGCCTCGCCTCGCCTCGCCTCGCCTTCCTCCTTTTCCGTTCTTTCGTTTTGCCGGACTGTTTGTGATTTTGGCACCTCGTCCACGGGGCATCAAGTCGCCCGTGGCCAATTTAATCGACGCTTCAGATCAAAATCATCTTCATTCCGTAACGACATTCAAACTGTAAATTTCAGAAACTTTTTTCTGATACATTAATGGTGTCACGGTTGAACGAGACCTTTTACAATTCTGTGATCCATCGAGTTGTTTGCGATTTCGAAACGTTATCTACGGGTCTACTTCGAGCACGTCCGTATATCACGAGATTCTACAATTACTATCGGTGAAACGGGGCCAGCTCGAAAATGGCACCGAACCACTCGGGATATTACCGTAAGGACTGTAATTCAATCTCCGCCGCGAACGTTTTAAAATAAAGCGTCCGCAAGAGACGTAACCGATATCGAAAATTTTTACACGATAGTCAAACGTATCGGGGGAAAAATTGAAAATTCAAACGAGAGCTTTACTCGGTAACGATGTATCAGAGGCGCGTATTCGCAAATGTAAAAGTCGATATTGACGGTGGCGATCCTTTTGAGGTTACCAGGTCGGTTTTACACAATTTTGGAAACGAAGCGGAATCGAGTGGAGGGCCGGGGCTGATTGAGTTTGTAGACCGGTTACATCACGCGTTACTCCATTGTCGATACGCCAAAACGTCGAAATTGGTAACACAATGCTGCAAGTATCGTATGGTTCATTGTGCGTATGATCCTTAACAATTCCATTCCCATATAGTCCGCGCTCGCGTTGGTGGGGGCTCGCGAATTTGAGAGGTCCTCGAACACTCTCCCCTGGTTTTGAGAGCAAAGTGAAATCGAGTGCCCACGCACGGCGCGACCCTATTTGCAGACGCTTTGCGCCGTCCGCCGATACGTAATTGCCGAAATTTCGCCAGATCGAACAAGGCTCTGCTCCGAGAAAATATCCAATATTCCGAATAACCGTGCGCTATCGCGTTCCGTTGACACGCACTACTTTCGTCATTTTTCATTTCACTCCGAGAAAAACTTCAACTCTCTACCGTACAATTGTTTTTGCTGCGGTCTAAGTGTATTGGACGAGTGACGAGTAATTTAGTGCAGGACTAACGTCAATCGTTGGTCTTTTATCGAGACTTATCTACATGAATAGATGTGCAGTTAGTGGCTTTGAAATAAAATGAGACCCCGATCCGACTCAGAATCGCCTAGCGCTTATCATGAATTTACGCAAAATTACTATGAGACGATTAGACGTGCAGCGCGGCATCGGTAATACAATAAGAAACCGAGTCGAAGTAGCGACGAGCAATGTTTATGACCGCGTAGCCGGACGTAATCTCATTATTGCGGTCTTATTGCTGGAACCCGCGGCAGCCGCCGCAAATATGGATCACTCTATGATCACGGGTCTATGAGAGAATAGGTACCAGGCCGAAGCAGGACGGCCAGATATATCCGGAATTTGCGCCGGATTATTACCAAAATTGCGGGTGTCCCCTACCACAAACCTTTGTTGGCTTGTGTGCACGCGGCACGAGGAACGCTCGGAATTTTGGCCTGGTACAATTATTTTACGTAGCTCGTCCTGCGTTACCACCCTCCCTGCCTCATGCCCATTTGATTCGTTCTTCCATTTCGCGAATCGGACGAAGCGCGGCCAAATTGTGTGATAATGAAATAGCGGGCACGCTTATCGCTATATTTACCTGGCATTTTGAGGCGCCTAGGCCGATCAATACGTTCTTCGTACATAGACATCAGAGGTTTTTCCTTAGAGTATAATTGAATGTTTTTCATTTACGAAAAATTCCCTTATATCAGTACTGGACTCCGCTGAATTCTTATTCATCTTTTCTTTCTTACGTTTCTCAGTTTTGACGTCCGCATGATAATAATTTGTTTACGACAAAGGATATCACCTGTGGAGAGCGTCAGCAGGCCATCGATAAACGTATCACGGGATCAATTCGCGAGCCCGGATGAAGCTCATTACAAGTAAATGATGTAATCGCAGACTAATTTGCCCAGTGAAACAAATTCAATTCGTTATTAATGTCCGCGCTAACTCACGAATTAGTTTTGGAATCCCGCTTTATTGCCGCTGTAATATGGACCGTGCCGGCCGTTTCCGTTATTGTTCTAGTTTTAATTAATTGTCGCGCTAATATTTGCGCGAGACAAATATTGAAACAACGGCATCAAAATTTGTAATTGCGAAACGGAAAATTAACCGTCTCAAATTTCAATAAAACTGTCCGCCGCCGGCGACGGCCCGTCGTCGCTCTCGATGTCCGAGGGAGTAATAGTGCTACGTGGGCCGCGATGTAATATGTACCATTGACGAGTTTAATGAATACGTATATGTGCACGGTTTATTGACGTAAGACGCGCACGTAGACGTACATCCCGGAAAGCGAATTATCAAAATGCATCGTATGAAAGTGGCCAAACTCTTCGGTGAACATTAAACACATGTGCATCCTTTGAGCAAGCATACTGTGAGAATGAACGGCGAGACATTTTATCGTGTCGCGTCATCGCGTTATTTTCCAATACGCGAGATTATCCACGTAGATTGTACTCCGTCGATCGAACAACGCCATGCATGTCTGAGCAGCCGCTAGACAGGTATCTAGAAGTAATAACGATTACCAGAATTTCCCATGTGTCACTTTGGTCCGTACCACCGTCTCCGTACACACGTATGTATGTATATACATATATCTAATCAACGAGTAGGAACTTCTCGTGGTGGTGAGGGCTCGCAATCGAAACGCGGAGGTGAATCGAACGCGATCGGGGTCCAAACCCGATCACGTGGAGCCACTCCGGGAGTCGTTTGCTCGGAGAATTAACATATAAATTAGGCCCGACCTACAGGGTGTAGGCCATGTTCGATTCCGTTATTTGAAATATTTTCAATTATCCGAAACGACCATCGATCACCCCGCGACCTCGTCTCCGGCAATCTAAAGGAGCTATAACGCGCGTCAGCTGAAATCCATGCTTTTTCTCGAAATTCACGCGGTCGTCATCGAACGGATAAACGTCTCGGCATCGGTAGTGTTGGGTAAAGAAAGACGCACGGGGGGATCGGCGCGATAAAGACGCAGGTGATAAAGTACTTCCGCGCCCTTCTCCGGCTGGCAAAAATTTCACGCCGGAGAACGAGAAAAGGGCGGCGAGGAGTATCGGGGATAGGGTAGGTGCCGCCGCTGGTACCGGCACCTAATCAAGCAATAACTATTTGTCAGTTCCCCGGGCAACCTAAATCCAAGCTAATTCGACATCCGTGTCGGACACAGATTCGCTATCGGGTATCTCTTTCTATCTGGACGACAGCATATTCGCATTAGCCTGCCCCGCAACCCACGCTCGATCGACTCTCTCGACCATCGTCAGCAGTCTCTCTCTCTATCTCTCGTTCAATCACCCACACGAATGCGCCACCACGTACACGTCTTCCCTCTCACCCTAATGTTACTCTCTCCGTTGCGCTCCCCCTCGTTTCGTCTCGCTCATTCTCCCCCACTTTCTTCCGTCTCTCGCCCACTCCTGCCGCTCGTTCCCTTACACTTACTCCGTCTTCCTCTCTCGATCTCTGTTCTCTGCCCCCGCGGACTAAGTACGCCGTATACCCACGTGCATCACACCATAGGACCAGATCTCGACACGATTAGGGCGGTACTCAATTCGACGTTTCGTCGATTCGGTCCTTTCTTTCTCCAACGATCTGCCTTTATACGGGAATCCCACGGAATCGTTCGTTTTTACCGCCGGCGTCCACGGGCGCAAATGTGACACAACCCCTTCCGTGTGCCCCGGGTAACTGTCTCTGCTCAACCTCTTTCTCTCTCGCTTACCCCCGTTATCCGCCGACGTCCCTAAGAGATTTTATCTCTAACCCGGATTTAGAGGGAAATTACGTTCGATTCGTCCGGTTCGCTTCTCCCGATTCGATTTCTTAATTCGACGGCGCCGCGCTGGGACGATGTCGCCCGTTCGAGGCGGATCGCACTGAATTTCGTGCATGTACGCTCGAGTCATAAGTTCGACGCGAACGACGCAACCATGGGACAGCTACGAGCGGCTTCGGATTACGTGTGCTCGGCAATTTTAAATTATACCCTGCGCACTCGGAGTCCTTCGACTAAAATCAGTCTCGTCGAACCGTTCGCCGTATCCCAAACAACGTGAGTGCGATTAAAAAATGCACTGTTATCGACCAAAGGATTCTTCACTTATTGCCAAGAGTGCAAGGTGTGAATTACGAAGTGTGAAGAAACGGTAGAAGAGATATTCTCCGATCAGCGAAACTTTGCTTCTGAGCCTCGGCAATGTCGAACGTCGAACGTCGAATACGTAAAGGCGTCTGGCTCGCGTGCCGCAAACTCAATGACAGGCCGGATCGCCGTGAAACGAGACTGGGGATATCGTCACGAGGGTACTGCTAATTCTGTCGTGTTCGGTATCCATCACGGCGGATACTCTATCTGGCCGCGAGCGGTAAGGGCCGTAATCTAAAGTGGTTCTCACTCTTGAAGGATGGTTACGGACGCTCGGAATCGAGGAGCGAACGGAAGAGCCTCAAAGAAGAAACGGAAACATCGTGAAGACGCAGAAAAAGCAACGATACAGGATCGGTCGGAAAAAGACGGGGTGAATGAGGGAGCAGAGGAGGAAGGGAGACGAACATGGAAGAAGGTAACGAACGGGATGGATTATAAATATTGCCGAAGACTATCAACATGCTCAATTAGCGAAGGGTATCGTATAGTTATCTCGGGACGCACGCGAACCCAGAGGACTTCTGTCGAGGGCCACGAATGAGAATTCGCGTGCAAAAGAGGGCGAAGAGCAAGGCAGAAGGCGAGCGGAAAGTGACGCGATGCGGAAGGAAAAAAGGAAGGGGAAGAAAAAGTCGATGGAAAGAGGGAAATAAGAAGACACTTCCCCCTCGATATCGTTTGCTAATTGACGATTATTATCGCCGATTATCGACCTCCGCGGGGAAAAAGAAAGTCCTCGAGGACGAGAGTCTTTTTAAGCTTCCTTCGGCCGCCTTCCCTCTCTCGCTCCGACTCGCGTGGCGGAGTATCAAAGCGAACGTTTACCGGATTCTCTTTCGCAGGAAAAAAAGAAACGGGAGAAGCTGTTAATGAAGATAAGTACGCCGGCGAGAGAGAGAGAGAGAGAGAGAGAGAGTGGGAATGCTCGCGAGATTACTTTCCGTTCTGGGAATAAACGCCTGTATTCCGCAAGTTTCGTTCCCCCCTCCGTACGTACACGCGTACACGTACGATTACTCCGCAAAGAGTGCGTTAAGACGGGATAACATAATTTTCAGCGGAGGTCTCGCTTAAATTGCAGATTAACCAACCCTCCCCGACCTTCCTAGTCCACCCTCAGCTCGGAATCGTTTTATTCGCTCCCCACCTACCCATTCTTCTTATTCTCTCTTAACCCGATCGAACGTCGAATCGGAAAGGGCGAGCGTCTTCTTTTTTTTTTGTCTCCCCCCCTTAAAACTCCGGCAGAAGAATTCGTCTGCGCAACGAGGCGGGCGAAGAAAAAAATCTGCCCCGGAATTCGACGGCAATATATCAAGTTCCGGTGGCAAGTCGATGGTTGCCAGGGAAATTTGCATTTATTTCGCACTGGCCGAAGCATTACCTATGCGCGGCCGGCCGGGCGAAATGGACATTGCGAAATGACCGTTCGCCGACTGTACCGAGAGGAGAGCGCCAGTGGCCGAACAATTCTAAAGAACGGAAGGTTCGTCATCGTCGTTAGTCATTTCTGCCCCGCGGCCCGGAGCGCGGAGGAGGGAAAAAGCGAGTCGCGGACGGACGTCGCCGGACTCGAGCAAATTCGCTGCCGAATGCGTAATTTCGCATGTACGAATTTCCTCGGGAAACGGCACTTGTTACCATCTATCCGCAATTACTGTCAGCGATTTGCTATTCCGGCGTCAGCAAGAAACGGGAATAATTTCGCGAGGGTATCCACGAGCTGCAGAGACGGGAACAGAAATGTAATGCGGCTCCGAGTACATAACGTGTAATTTGTTGTACGGCAGGAGAGGACGCGGAACGCGTAGTATCGTAAGAGTGCTCTCGACAATCGCTCGCACGCTGGCGCTGCCTCGAAATCTCGTCTATCGCCGCAAACAAGAGCACGCAGACACAACCTCGGCCGTTGTAGACATTTTTCGCACGAACATCATGATGGCAGCGGTCGACATCGGGCATGCTTAGGAAGCACAGTGATCTTTCGAAGAGATTTAATTTCCTCGTCGTCGTCCGTCGGTTTGTCCGTCGGCCGTCGGACGTCGGCCGGCGTATCAGATGTATGCACAGGCGAATATAAATAGACGGCTACCTACGTAGACGTCCGTGGATGTCCCGGGTTGGTTCAATTAAGCCCCCATTACGCTTTTACACGGGCCCGTATTAAAGCTCGCAGCTGGTCGCGGAGTCAGGTATTATTTATCGGTTGACTTACGCCGGGCTCATTTGCCCGATAAAAGGGAGAAAAAAAAAGGGAGGAGGCGAAGAAGGAAGAGCGCAGTCGGCGAAGGACGAGACGACTACGTGGCCCTCGAGGGCAGCCATTGGCCGATCCCCGGTAAATCTCGAAGGCGATTGGCCAACGTTACCGCGGGCTAAGGATATCTGTCTCTCGAAACCGGCCAGACACCGGCGGCACGACGAGAGATGATAGAATATCTTATTAGTCGGACAATGGGCAATCAGAGACGCCATACAGCCTCTCTGTTAGCGGTCCAGTCTCAGGCACCAGTCCAGTCCCGTACACCACCGCGCGCGTCTGCGTCCGTCTGTCCTCTTCGTATCCAAGGTCGCACGGAATCATTCGCCCCTTCCTCTGTCTTCCTCTGTCCTCCATTCTCCAGGCCTTTCTTTCATTCTCTATCTTACCACTCTTCGCTCGTGGTCGTACCCCATCGTATATACTCTTGTTTCTTAATCTCTATCTCTTCCTCTCTCCATGCTCCACCTTACTCTGCCCCCCCCCCCCCCCCCCCTATCTGACCACTTTCCACTTCGCACGCTCCCGCGACTCATTCTTTCCTCATCCGGACCTCTAAAATCAGCCGAACGAAACGAGCGAAGAACAATGACCACGTTCGTAACAATAACTCACAATCAGACCAGCGCGCATTGCCCGTTCGTGGGCTTCGACAATGGAGTGACGATTTCGAGCGTCGCCGAGCGAATGCGTAGGATCCCGCGGGCCGCTAATGAAGTTCTTGCTCGCGATGGATCGTTATCAAAGCTTCGTGACGTGAAAGTGCGGCAGATCGAGGGAGCCAATCGTCGTAAGGATTGTCCATGCCCGGGATAATAATTTATAATTAGGGCTGTCAGTGGTGCTTGCAATGCGACAATGGAGTAATCCTGAGGGTAGAGAGAAAGGAGGGTGAGGAGACGGAAGAAGTATGCGAGTGATTTATGATTGATTCGGCTTCTTAAGAATGCATTTGACTTGCTCTAGATAAATGCGGATAAACTGTTAAGCGCGCTTGCCGTGAGTGAGGGGCAAATTGCAGCTTGAGAATGAGATAAGATGCGCAATATTGTAGACAATACACGCCGAGATGGTAATAATTTACAATTAGAAAAGGTTATAGGTAGTAATGATACGACGATGGATCGACAATACACCGCACTGTGGTGTACTTTGAAGCAGATCAGAATGTTAGCATTGTGATAGTGTATCAATACGGCGATAAAGCAGAGAAATGGTCACAGACTCCCTAACACCACGAGGCATGTAACTTGTAAATCCCGGATCACCTCGGTCGATCACCGATACCGCCTATTAAAGCCCCTCATCTTGATAATTGCGCGTCGGGGATAATGGGACGTAAAAAGTCGCCGAACGCTGTGATTCACGCCGAAAAGCCGAAAAATCCGAGCGACGCTCTGGTCAGCTCCTAGCCAGATCCCCGTGGCGATAAAAAAGGAGAGTTCGGTAAAAAAAGTGGTGAGAGGCAGGAGGTATATATATATATATATATATGGCGTCCCCTTTCGTTCTGGAACACAAGAGTGGGGTGTATCCTACGCTGATCTCTCACCTCCCTTCGACCCACACTTTCCCCGCAGTCCACGTCTCTATTTCTCCCCGGTTTCTCGGTCACGAATCTGCGGCACAATCGGAGGCAATAACGATAACTCGATGTGGAAGCCCGGGATCGAGCGATTTACTCACGCCAGTGAGGAATCTCCCGGAGTTCAGAGGGCAGCGCCCTTGCTGTGCGTTAACTCTCCCCCGCTGGGCGTATGGACATGCAATGGTACGGGGTTGATGAATGGATTGGGCATAACGCGGGGGAACCGTCGGAAGTTGAGGAGATCGCGGTCGCTCGACGAAAGTTCCAACGTGAGGATATCGTGGCGAATTCGAGCAGGCCTGAAAATGTAGGGGGGTGAGACAGAGAGAGAGAGAGAGAAGAAAACCGAGGAGATGGCTGGAGGAAAAAGAGTGTCGAGAGAAGTCAAGGCGAACGATCCGAGAGACAAGAACATCGATGAAGCTCTCGTTCCTTCGCGTACGATCGCTCGATGTGGAGCAACAAATCATCTCGGTCGTTACGTTTCTTTTAACCTCCACCTTCGTCTGCCCCTACTGTCGACCGAGCGTTTTTGTGGGGGCGTAAGATCGCCCAGTGTAATTGTTCGACAGAAATGAGTTTGCGATCGTGTACATTGAACGCGGTTACCCTCGAGATCGTGTCGGGCCGTTTGATAAATTCGATCTTCATACTTTACGTCCCAATCTCGTGTTCTGCCTCGCGTTCAATGTGTGTGTTTGTGGAGTCAGGAACGTTGACTATGCGGCTAAAGGAGTATGAAGTCCCATAAATTCTTCGCGAGTTCCAACTTGGCGCGCAACTTCCAATTACCGAAAACAGCCATGCGGTGGTGCGACGCGGATTCTTAAAAAAAGCTTCGTAAGTCGCGAGACAAGAGACGCGGAAACGTGAGGGGCCGCGAGAAAGAATGGGAGGAAGGGGGAAAGAAAGTTGGCCGACTGTTTGAGGGGAGAATTTACGCTCGCGATCGGACGCGTAGGGTTCACGTCAATTATCCTATTAGTGACGCAGCGGGTTAGTTCGTCTCTTGATTGTGATATATTTACCAGCGCCGCTCGTGACGTCGGGCCTTAAAAGAGGCCGCAAAAAGAGAGTCTGCGAAGCAAGAAGAGAGATGATACGGGGGAGGCATGAGAGACAGAAAGAGAGAGAGAGAATGAAAAAAAAATCATCGTTCCCCCGTCGCACGAGAAAGCGTGTCGGGGATTCGTCGAAATCCGCCGGCGTCTTTTAATTGCCGAATTACGTCCCGATGAGCGAATTAAGAAAATAACGTGTGGCGGCGGCGAGACGAAACGAGATGATGAGGATGATGCCGCGATACCGTCTTTCTCCCTTTCCTCTTTCCGCCTTTTTCTTCCCGCTCACCCTTTCTCTCCTCTTCGCCTCTCTTCGTCCATACTCATTCCCACCCCCTTTTACGCAACATAAAAATATCACGCTGCGAGTTGGCCGCTGAGGCCCGGGGTGATTTATTAATTCGATTAAAGCTTATAAGCAGCGAGCCGCTGGTTTAATCTTAGTCGAGTGCGAGCGGCCATTTTTATATAGTGCCCACTCTCACGCGAACCAGCGACCTTTCGCGGCCCGAGCTCAATTGTTGCGCATCGGACACTCCACGTCCGACTTAATACGAATCACGGCACATTATTTCTACCCATTATGCCACCCCCGGCGAATTTCTCTCTCGATCTACCCGTTCTCTCTTCCGCGCGGAATGAGAACGTTCTGCTTTCGTTACGGTTGTTACGGCGGAAATGGTATCGGCAGAGAGGAGATATAGGACAGGTCCGTCATGCAATGCATATTTTTCTTCCACTATTGATATTCAATTAATTGACAGTATGTTTCCTATTTTCAAAAGTGCTTGTCCTATGACGACAACAGTGTAAGTTAACAACAGTTACATAATGTTAAAATCCTTTGCTATGGCACCGGTATAACACGGTAACTTATGGTAAGAAACTCATTCCGGCGATGGTATCCCTTTCAAAAATTCATAATTACTCACATCTTATTGGCATATACCCGGTGAGTAATGAAAAAGTTAAAAAGAAAATGACTATGAGTTACCATTACACTTAGCATCACATTGTGAAGAAAACGTATTAAAAAGCACTTAAACGTATCTCCGACTCCGGGGAACTTCCGCGAATCCAAGTCCCACGATAAAAGGCACAGTTACTCGACTCGCAACATACAGCAACCACCATTACCGTTAATTGATATTAATTATACGATCCGGTTATCGCGACGCGATACGAATACTTAAATGAAAGATCGACTACGATATATGTGACGCTAACCGTAATGGAAAATAATAATCCAAGGGGGCGGAGGGGCTAAGAGTCTCGAGCGTTTTCTCTTTGCGGCTCCCATACGTGACTCTGCGGGGCTATTAAAATTATAAATAGGATTATTATATGTCCGTATATTGGGCCAATTAAAGTAACGTTCGTTCTCTCTCTCTCTCTCTGTCCGCTCGTTGCGTTTCGCCGGCAGTAAACGCGCACAAGTTCGAGGTTTCTCTTAATTTTACGGTCTTACGCGAGCCTCGTTAAAATTGATCGCCGGCATCGCGGGTATAACGTACACGCCGCGATCTTTGACTTTTTCCCTTATCTACGCCTCGTACGCATCCCATTTTCGCTCATCTCGTGCTAATTAAGACGGGCTCGGACGTACAAAATATTGAAACATTCTAGTGAATGGTTTCCCTTATTACTCGATAATGTACCAATTTCTGCGAGTCCATAACCGTTTTACATGTGTTCGGTCACTGATCGCGCGAGACGTCTTCATTGGACACAAGTGGAAAAATTGACCCTGGCAACGAGTGCGATGACGTGTAAAGTTAAACAAAATCATTTTCAGCGAAATCCTCGTTTGATTTGTCGATACGACACGATAAATCATCTTAGGTGGTTGCTAATAGAAATTTCGTATTACCTAAGACTGTTTTCTAAACGGGAGAAAAGGAAAGGGACGCGGAAACAGGTACGCCTTCCGCATGCAGGCGTACGATAAGACGACGATTATAACGTGCTTTAACAGGGGGACTCGCGCTCTTTCGCCAGTACAGAAGACACTCATAATCCATACGGGGTCGCGGGGCCATATTCGGGCCCGTTGTGAGCGGCACCTTTAAGATCCCGGCGCATAACCGTAAGATTTTCAATTTCCTCGTTATCCTTACGAGCCCTCCTCAACCTCCGCAGCTATATCGAGACCCCTCTCCCCCTCCCCCTCCCTCTCCTTCGCCGACAGTTCCCTTCACTATCCCGCCCGCGCCCGGCCACCTCGCCCGCTCCATTCATTAACGTAACACGATTTATCAATTAGCGTAAAAGGCAGCGATAGATAGTCGTTCTGATATGTTGCCCCGTTCCAACGATGTCTCTCCCCACCCTCTACCCTCTCTCTCTCCACGATCACGTTTTCCACGTACACACGTAACGATCGTCGGATACATACCAACGAGCGTGTATGAGTATGCGTAGGCCTTGTACATATGTGTGGACAGGAACGTACACAGCTTCCCGCGCCCTCCACCGCTTCTTTCTTCTTTCCTCCCACACTGTGTACCGTACTCATATCCCTCACGCCCGAAATGATGGCGCCCTACGAATGAATCGCGCGGGGGTGAAGCGCGCACACACGCTTTCATTAATGGAAAAGTGGGATTTTGTATTTTAAGTGCATACCCCCGTCGCGGCTTCTTTCGATCATCATTTTCGGCCGGCATAAAAAGCGGATTGGACGAAAGGGACGCGATTACGATGTCCATCGTGTAACGCTACGCTCGCTCGGTTACGCTGCGCCGAAACGAGTCAGGAGTGTAAAGAGTGTTTCGGGAAGCGAGGAACGCGCGCGCGCTCACTCGCTCGTCTAACTAGTCGAACTGGTATCTCCAATCTTTCCACGGACTTTTACGATGAATACGATTTTACGATTTTGCGTGGGACGCGCCTGGTCATTGGACTTGGATGGTGTTTCGAGGTGTAGTTTCGGTTGCCGATTGGGAATAAATTGAAAATTCCTGGAATGTTCATAAGATTTGCTTCGACATTGGATGTGCTATAAGGAGGACGTTTCGAACGTTTTGCACTTGATACAATTAACATTGGGATCACATCTCTCGATTTATATTCGCTCATACTTCTGACACCGTCGCGAGTTCAACGTGAAAATAGTGGTGGCAATGATCTATTCACTGCGTTTTATAGACAGTCCAACACGGATTAGAATAGATCCAGAATGCACGAATCCGCTGAATAACCTTTCGGCAGCGAGAAAGAGTGCGTCGCTGAAAGAAAGGGCATCGGTACGAAATCGGGAACGGGAATTAATTTCTTCTCCAATAACAGTTTCGCGCCTCACCGCGCACCGATGCCACTTTGCAACCGCGAGAGCACGATGGCTCTTAGGACCCTCGGGGGCGACTGCAATCTCGTCGGCCGGAAGTGGCCGGGAAATAAGGAGAAGCGAGGAAAAAATTGCGGCCGACGGGCGCGGGAGAAAGACGTGGAGGTGGGTGGTTGCAGCGATCGCTGGGCGGAAAAACCTCACGAACCGTATCTTTGTTGTCGTTGTCATCGAGAATCGAATCGTTCGGGAGGTAAAAAACTGAGGAGGTAATGAAGTCTCGTATATACTAAAGCATGGTAAGGCCAGGCGACTTTCCAGCAAGCTGCGTGCATTCCGTCGCATGCCGTACCCATACTCTTTGGCATGTCTGATTGACTCGTCCGGTCGGGACACGGTGTAGCATGCCTAAGTCGAAGGAGGGTGGTATGTCGGTAAGTGACAACTACACAGGTCTCTTCTCTCCTTTCGCTCGTACGGCTTCAGAGATATCTGGACTTGTAATCGACGTGCAGACCGATGGGCTTCTTAGTCGTTTCAATTAACCGCAATCGTGTAATCCGCCTCGCATTCGCGGCGTATATCCACGCGAGCGATTCGCGTTCTGCTGGAATGCGAATAGCAGGGGCGTGTCGACGATTTGCAAGAAGGATCGAATGCTGAGAGCCGTACGAGGAGGACGGAGCGTAGCTGCCGCGGGGAGCTGGCAGAAGGAGAAAAGGCGACAGAGATAGACCGAGGCGGAAAACAAGTGAGACGACAATATGGAGGAGGAGACGAAAAGATAGAGAAAGCGGGAAGAAACAGAGAACGAGAGAGAAAAGGCGCTGGAAGATTCTCCTCTCTCGGCCCGGTACCCATAGTGCCTGGTAATGAAGGTGTTATTAAATAGATTGAGATTAATTGCGTGATTAGTGCTTTATGTGTAATTGGATAGCGTGCCGAGGGGGATCGAGGAGGCAGAATTAAATTGGTGTTCGTGTACGTGTTTATATCCTGAATCTTCTTCTCCTTCTCCTCCACCTCCTCCAGCTCTTCCTCCTCCGCAGCCTTCTCGGGTTGCTGTTTTTTCTCTCTCTCTCCCTCCCATCCCTCGTGCCTACCTAACCTATACCCCCCCCCCCCCCCTCCTCCTCCCGCCCCTTTCTTTGCCCCCAATGACCAATGGATTCAGCGATCGACTTTTACGTGCATCGCGGTGATTAAGTACTGCTGACATTTTCTTCTTGTTTCGCGCATTAAGTATCTTATTTCTGGTTCCAATGGACGTGCAGCCCCGAGAGATCGTCGATGCTGCCTGCAGGCGCTCGATCACGTTGCGATCACGCCGGAGTAAAACATATAGTTCGCAGCTTCAAACATATGTTTTTGTTCGCCAGATACTGTGCGGATATCGGGAGGAGATCGTTCATCACGACAGAAACGGGAAGAGTATGTTCGGCAACTGTTAACAACGCTCCGTGGTAATGAATTTTTACTACGTCTTTTATTTAACTCCATTGTATCGCGGGTTAGTCGAACAAAATGTGAACGGAACTTTAAGGACTTTTATATTGGGTAGAATCTCATGTGCGAACTTGTAAGGAAAGTTTTCTACTGCTGTTGAACGACGGGTCAAATAGAACGTCAGCAGACACTCTCGCGGCTTGCATTTCGCGCAGAACAAACGCGCCGAGTATCCATTTTTTCTGCGAACCGAGCTGATCGCCGGCAATTTCGCTGGGAATTTCATAAGAGCGTACACAATCCCTCTGTACAATGCTTGATGAGATATTAATTCGCGCACCGGAGGCGAGCCAAAGGCAATCGTGGCGCGTTTAATGATAGGAAATGATCATTACCGATCATCGATCATTCGCGAAAATTAAGAATCGTGTGCAGTAAGAATGTGAATACTCCGCGAGCCTACCGCCTACCTGCGATGCAACGTCAAACATTGATGTGAAAGGGTCAAAGGAATAAAGATTTCAAAGTGCCGCGAAGGAAAAGCTTGGCAAAAACACGGAGTTAAGCAGAATCAAGTGTCTAAAAGCAGAGGCAAGAAGGGAAATAGAGAGAAAGAGAGAGAGAGAGAGGAGCGAAGAGACAGAAGGAGGTGGAAGGAAAAACAAGAACGCCAAGTCAAGAGAAACTGTGGCAGACAACTAGTCCCTCTCCGACGAAAGAAAAGTGAGAGACGCGACGAGAGACGATGGAGAAGAGAGGATAGGAGAAGCCGAGGAAAGGTTGAGGGATGAAGAAGGGGGGAGGAGGAGGGCTCGGGGGAACGGGTTAGTAGTTTATCGAATTAAGGCAATTAGCGCTACAACCATTCTCCTGCCGTGCCACTTAACCGACTATCTCCGTGGACACTCGAAAGCTTTTCGGTTTCCAGGATGCCAGATAACTCGACGATTTAAGGCGCCGTTCACACGCGTGCATTTATTACGCCAGCTGGCGAATGGCAGGTAATGCAGCGCGCGCGCGCGCTCGACTCATTGTCAGCTGTGTTTAGATAGAGAATTATTGCGACCTCTCATTCTGAAACGTCGGGTTGTGAAATCATTTTTGCCCCGCTCACTATATTGAATCTATTCCTGCGACAATTACAGCCTCGCTGCACGGTCGGTCGCGCTGTTTGATGGCTGCTTTTCGCCTATGCACTCTGGCACGAAGCCCCTGGACGCCGGCGAAATATTTTTCTGCGAGCGAACGCTCACCGGACTGATTACGATTTCAGCACGTTATATTGGAAATTCGATGAAAACGTTCATATTGACTGGATATTTGATGAATTTTTACGTCCGCAGATGATGTAATTTTCGCGGTTTATTCGACGTCGGCCGGTTCGCGGCTTTTTAAAGTGGTAATAAAAGCATTTAAACGTGGAACGTGCATTTATGCGAACGCGTTAATGTTTCCGCGAAGGGATGAGTATAGTTAATCTTAAAAATATATCTATAGTCTTATTCAAGTAGGAGGTGGTAGGATAAACATTTGGCTTGAAGGATTAAAAACAGAATTGCAATGTTACGAAAATGAAAGCAATTTGATCATTACATTTAAGAAGATGAGTGATTGCATTGTGAACACTGATGTCTGAAGACCACCCGTAATGAAAGGTACGTCCTGAACGACGTATGAAGCAATACGGAAGACGAGACGGAATGGAGATGTTATTATGAAAGAAATAAATTGAACGGTACTGTAGTGTGTGATCCCCCTGCAATTATACGCAGTACCGCATTATAGATTACATTATTACACAGTGTATGCTATGTTCCCTATACTAATCGACCTTCTGCCGACAATATTGTACAATGCTATACTGTAGTCTATATGAGAATAATGGGCTGCATCATATACAGTAATACAATGTCATAAGTGATAAGTACATTTGTTTGCGAAATTACTTTGAAAATTGTAAAACCATCCGTTAGTAGTCAAGTGAAATTAAAAGTGTAGTTTGTAATTGCCGTAATGACACATCGAATGGTGCGCGGTACATTTTGCAATACAATTTTTTCAGTGAGTACTTTTGCGAGCTAATGTACACATGTATTATTCTCGTTCGCACGCAAGTCCGGCAGCTCTATTAACATTACATCACCCATTCCGGCAAGGATAATCCAGGCACTGAGAGTGCACACGTGATGGTTCCGCAGGCAAAAGTTTCCTCTATCCCGTGCGCGCAGTGCTATACATCACACGGTGTGCAAACTGTTCTTTACATCAGTCGGACAGATGCCATAACCACGCTTTCAAGCGCCTACCGTAAATTAGGAAGTACTGAATTTTTCATAATCCATCAAACAGTGACCAATCACTCCGAAAGTAGAAACTTTGACAAACCGATCGAAAAATAATGACGAAAGATCCGGATTTGCTTGTGCTCCAAGCACGTACCATTCGACAGAGGATACTTTTTAGCGAAAGACAGAGCGCAAACAACGTGCCTCGAAGTCGGTCCCGGACACCGGCTGCCTGCCTTCCCTCTCCCTTTAGCAGTGCGCGGAGTCCAACGGTCCCGTTAACGTTACATTATCCATTCGCGGCAGGAAAATCTGCGAACCGCAAGTGGTCGGTGGATACACGTGGCCCCGTGGCCGAAAGTTTCCCTTTCGTCTCCTCGTGCGCGGGGGCCACGTGCGTCCACTTACCATCGGAACGTCGTTTTCATGGTACACGTTGTCGCATCGCGTGGCTTCGAAATCCCCCAGGGGATAAAGTTGGGGCTCAAGCCAGCCAAATGCGAGTTTAAAATGTTGCCGCCGGACGTGCACCGGCCGGAATCCCGCCTAATGCTCTGCTTGGACAGGGAACTTTATTCGAATTTCGCGGAAAATTAAAAGAGAGTTTCCGGCGGACCTCTCTGGCGTCGCGGACCGCCGCCGCTGCCACCCACGATTTCGTTCGTAGGACCCGCTGCCGCATACCCTCCTCCAACCGACAGCCCGTTCCTCGGGCAGGCCGACAAAGTACCGAGGCGCGCGCACGCTAGGGGACGCGGACGGCTTAAACGTGTGCGAAATGCGAAAATCGGCAAAAGTCGCTCCCTTTGTCAGACCCCAGAGCCCTCGGACTTTTCGCTTCCGGATTTTCGATTTGCCTAACTTCGTGCCGCGATCCGGGCCTCTGATATGAATGCTCCCTCCTCCTATCGTGCCGTCGTTCCGGCTTTTTCGTCGAGTAGAAGATGAAGTAGAATCCGTAGGAAGGAATCGCGAAACAATGGCTAACGACGAATGCCGGCTGGGGAATTAGTTCTTAGCTGTATGTGTGTCCTCTCATGTTCCCTGCTGGCGCGAGGCGAAAATGCGAGGATGGGCTGATCGTAGCTGAATCGTGCCTCGTAAGTGTAACTTTGTCCGAACATTTTTACGACTCGCCAAGATTTCTCGGTGGTGCGACGGATGCTCGAGTATTGCATCGTGCCTCTTAATTGTTTCTTCCGTTCAGCCATTCATCAGGATTTTTAGTGAAACGAGAGACCATCGTCCCGGTATCATGTTATCCTACGCGAACTTTCTCGCCGGAATATCGAACCACAACATTAAATTTTCTCCTCGTAACGCAGTTACATAAACTCAGCGAGTGGAACATGGCAAACATGACGAAGTACCTAGGCTTTTATCTTCCGAATAAGAATGGTAAAAGGACGCGTCAGTATAAACCGCACAAAAGTCCTCTCCTCCTTTATCAGGAGCTATATATCAACTTTACGAACTTTTTTTCTTCATGCCCTTTCTTGCTCCTGCCCGAGTCGTCCGAAACTTTTGCGAACGATATACTTTGTAAGGAGACGATCTTCGAGCCAAGAAACATTATGTCAGCGTTCATTTAACGAATCAATCATAGTGGCGCGTACGAAATGTTGACGCTGAAACGAGGGGTATCGTGGAAATGTATGATTTTTCTGAACGATTCGAGTAGCAGTGTCGACGGTGAGCAGCGGAACGTTGTAGAACGACTATCACCCTCAAGATCCTGCCTCGCCAAGGGCCACATCATCCACTGGCCGATAATTTTTCTACGAAAGTCAATACCTACTCTCGAAATCGATCGGGAGGAAGAGAGACACAAGAACGAGAAGACAGAATTTGTAAGAGGGGCGAAGCGAAAGTGGATAAGAAAGTGAGAGAAAAAAAAAGGAAGAAAAATGAAAGGAAGACAGAGCATAGAGGGAGTGAAATAGAGACGGAGGAAGAGACAGGTCGACGGAGCGGAGAGTGGAGATGAGAAGGAAAGCAGAGAGGTGAAGAGGGAGAGGACACAGAGAAGGAGACAGACATTGAGATGGGGTGAGAAAGATAGACGTAGGATAGAGAGGGGGGGTGGAATGGAGAGAAATAGAGAGAGGCGTGCTCCTTCTCGGCCCTATTAAAAAGCCCGTTTCCGCCTCCGTTTCTGAAAGCCTCTTACGGCACTCGAGGCAACTGCGAAAGCACTTGAAAGCTCCTGAAAAGCCCGGCAACACTTCCCTGGTTGAGTGCCGCGTCCCGCCAGGAGGCCGCTGCGACTTCGCGCCCTGTCACCGAGACACGATGGCGGCCGATGTGTTGCAATATCGGCTCTATCCTATGTATTAAACATCGAGTACCCCCCATACCATCCCCGTGCCTGTCCCTCTTTTTCCGTTGTCACGCTTCTTCCTCCCCGCTCAACCCCTTAACCTTCCCTCTGCCACCCAATTCCACCCCGCCGTTACCCCGCCGACCACCCTTCGGCCAAGTTAAAGCCTGTTTCCGACGGCAAAGTACGCTTTCCATCGAAGTCAGAAGCGAAGACGTCGGATGGCGAGAATATTTCGAGCTCGTCGAGAGCGAAGAGAATTTTTCAGCTCGACAAGCAGAGGCGATGATAATTGAGGTCGGCGCCTACGTACGCTTTAATGCGTGCTCGCCATAATAATGCCATAGCTCTGATAATTTGTTTTCTATTTCCGTCAGCCACAGTGCCGGCTGCGGTCTTTTACCGTTCGGCCCTCGCTTTCTTCGCGTTTATTAACAGTTGACATACGATCAAAGCAGAGCTTGTCGAAGAGCTAGGCCGAGAGAGTTGTGGATTTAACCGTGCTTTTTCATTCTGTTCGACTCGCCTTCCCAGCAGCTAGAACGGGTGGCAGCGGAGGGAGGACAAGAAGCGAGGGCGCAGAGAAAGGCGGACAAAAGGAGACGTCGTCGCGAGGAGGGAAGAGAATAATGTATTAAGTGCGTGTCGGTGTTGGTGCGAAGGATACATAGACCAGACAGCGATGGGAAAGCTCGTGGCCAGATTCGGCCGCAGAGTGGAAGGAGGTACGTCGCAAGAGTCGCACATCCGGCAGGCCAAACAAGGGAAGGGGTTGAAATTAGTTGAAGGCGATACTCCCACTCGATAAATCTCCGCTGGACAATTCTTCTCCCTCAAAAGTCCGTAGAAAGGGAACGAAGTGACGGCTCACGAGGAGGGGAAGCAGGGTCGAAAGGAAGTGTGAGAGCAATGCCGACAGACGAAGGAGGGGAGAAACGAAAAGAGAATAGAGGATAAAGAAGAGAATGGGATAGGGTCAACGTCGTCAACGCGACGAACAGAGAGGCGAGAGAGGAGGGTGTTGGTAATCCGCGTGTTGAAGCGTACTCGACCGGAGATAACGGGAACATACATAATGCAGTGTTTCTCCTGTAGGCGACCAATCACCGGTCGTCTTAAGCGAAAATGGGCCAATGGCTTCTAGCGCGAGAGGCTTTTCCCCCTGGGCCTTATTACAATACATTAGAATATCGCCACGGTCGTCTGACGTCGTATAACGTATAAGAAGAAGCACGGACGAACGGAAGAGCTCTCCGGCTGAACTCTCTCCGCGAGTCCATGGTATCGAGAAACGTATCATTTGAGATATCGCATTCTCATGGACGCACAATTACGCCGCAGTCCCTCTCTTACATTCTCCTCTCCGCTGCTCCGGGAGCACTCTCTGGCCACCGTGACTCTTTATGTCTCGAACTTACGCCTCATTCTCGCGAAACGATATCTGCAACGGAGTCCGGAAATTCTTTCATATTCCCCGGCCAGAAACGTAGAGGATCGGGCCGATCGAAATAATGAGCGGGCGTAAAACTCGAGCAACACGTTGCCGCCGCGCTAAAACCGATTCCGTCCCATGGTCAGAGCGGGTCCGGGCTTGGCTAAATGAAACAATTCCTGAAATTCTTCGTGACTTCCCTTTTGGCGGAGGCCGAG
This sequence comes from Priocnemis perturbator, assembly GCA_963942575.1. Taxonomy (NCBI): domain Eukaryota; kingdom Metazoa; phylum Arthropoda; class Insecta; order Hymenoptera; family Pompilidae; genus Priocnemis; species Priocnemis perturbator. The sequence continues at coordinate 12,207,668 of OZ012646.1, forward strand.
GGTCGGTTAATTTCTGGACACCGCCGTTGCTCGGAGGAGAAGTCTAGGGGTGGAGGGAGGGGGCCGGCGGAGTCCGCGCGGCGTGGAAGGGGTGGCAGCCTCGCTTAATCTGGCGCAGTTTAGACAATTTAGCGCGGTTACCCGGTTAGCGTCAAACATAACCTCGCCACTTGGCCGGGTGTAAAGAATGGCGGCCGTAATGTCGGTCCACGGTCGGAGTTACCTCTACCCAGGAGGGCAGAAGCGGAAAGAGAACGAGAGGGAGACTCTCTGCGGGGTGGGTAAGGGTCGACGTGAGCGAGACGGAGAATAGGGGAGAGAATATGTGCTTACCAGTTACCGAAGCAGGAGGGTAAGAGGAAGAGGGGTTGGTCGGCACCGGAATAACCCAGCTCTTTAATTTAAAGCCGCCGGACAGTAATTAAAATAACCACCCCCGACACATACCCCGTGAAGCGGTGCCCAACTCGAAGCTCAAGACGTTCGTGACGGTCGCTTTCCTGTTCGCTCGTCCGCCGATTCGGAGAGCTGAAACAAAAGGACACAGTTTCATTAGTATCACATTTATTCTCGCCCACGTCGAGTAAAATTTCCACTAATCATTCGACGCTGATACGAGCACCTACGTATACAGAGACAATCGTAGGCATTGACAAAATGTTCAGCAGAAACAAAAACGAATGAGAGAAGACGTTGAGCACCCGCTCCTTGTTCATATGATTGCGACGACGAGTGCCGAGGTCAGGGCGAACATGCTACAAAATAGAAAATTTAATTTAGCTCGTCACACACCATCTTGCGCCAGTTGATGCGCTCCTTTATTCGCAAGAGTGTCGCAACGGTTAAGAGAAGGACTCATGTGTCCGCCCTTTTCCCCGGTACCGTCAATATTTATTCCAGCAAACGTTGTCAATCGTTTTCGGGGGCGCGCACGAGCGTTCATGTATCGAATGTTTGCACGGCAAACGCGACAGGCCCATCCCCGCTCGATGATTTTTCATTCCCGTCATTTCCTCGCGCAGCGTCGTCACGAGTTAGGGAGAGCTTTTCTTTTCTCTTGATGCCGATCATTCTGCAAACTGGTCGACCAGCCGCCCGACGGACTCGCAGTCTCGGCGCGGTAAATTTTCCTCTTAAACGCCCGACTTACAGGCTGATAGCGAGATCAGGTTCAAATTGCGGGTAATAACGGAAATAAGAAGGGCATTATACGCGTTAAGCAGTTAAGACGTAATGGACGGGCACTTGCTTTAATAACGTTTAATAATTTACTTAGTTCGGTATATTCTTAACTACTTTTTCTCTTTCTTGTGCTTTCCGAGTTACAGTCAAAGAAGAAAGTTCGATGTTAAAGAGTGCGGGGGGGGTTGAGATAGAGAGCGGGGGTGGAAATAAAGCTTCGGTAACTTGTGTACTTAAGATTATGTTATTACCGGAACAAATGGCCCGTTCAAGGCCGATAATGTTTCAAGTTAACCTACCCAAATGCACTTAATGTCTTACCCCTGGATGAAGGGTGGACGGAGGGTGATTTTAAGTTGGAAGGATAACACAAGAAATCTTCTAAATCTCGCCAAACCATTAAGGAGAAAAATGAAGGAGAGCTCCTAACGAGAGAAAGTAGTTATGCGCGCGATACATTAATTTTATACAAAAAATTAAATGCACCGCACATGAAATGTATTCTACGCAATGACAGATTCTGAGAAAAAGTCGAAATGTTCACATCGCAAGCTTTCGCCTCTGAGTAACCGTAATAAAGAAATTCCACAGACGCGATACGTATTCTGCTGTTAAAATACAACGTGAAAACAGAACGCTAAAGCCTGAAAGTGGCAGTATCC